>VSMD01013967.1:0-18181 GCA_008750895.1 Mirza zaza
TTATGAATTGTGCTGCTATAAACATTCGAGTGCAGGTGTCTTTTTTGTAGAGTGTCATTGGGTCTTTTGGGTAGATGCCCAGTAATGGGATTGCTGGGTCAAATGGTAGATCCACTTGTATCGCTTTGAGGTATCTCCATATTGCTTTCCACAGAGGTTGAACTAGTTTGCAGTCCCACCAGCAGTGTAGGAGTGTCCCTCTCTCTCTGCATCCACGCCAGCATTTATTGTTTGGGGACTTTTTGATAAAGGCCATTGTCACTGGAGTTAAGTGATATCTTATTGTGGTTTTGATTTGCATTTCCCTGATGATTAGAGATGTTGAGCATTTTTTTCATATGTTTGTTGGCCATTCTTCTGTCTTCTTTAGAAAAGTTTCTGTTCAAGTCCTTTGCCCACTTTTCAATAGGGTTATTTGATTTTTTCTTGCTGATTTTCATGAGTTCTAAGTAGATTCTAGTTATCAACTCCTTATCAGATGCGTAGGATGCAAAAATTTTCTCCCATTCCGTAGGTTGTCTATTTGCTTTCATGACTATTTCTTTGGCTGTGCAGAAGCTTTTCAGTTTGATGTTTTTCTCTTTTTGGTGTCTTATAAACCCTAAGAGTAAGTTGGGCAAGTACATGTCTCATATATCTGTGCCAGGAATGACCAACGTCAATGTAATGATTTTTCATGAAGAAAATAAGAAAGAAAATCTGAGAGAAGAAAAACAGAGATAGGGAGAGGGACAGAGTCAGAATAAAGAGAGAAAAAAGAGAAAATGAGAGAAAAAAGAAAATGGACAGAAGGAAAGAAAGGAAGAAGGGAAAAGAGGGAAGTAAAAGAAAGAGACCATGAGAAGGATGAAACCAACTTCTTCCAGCTCAATAGTGTCAGCATTTCAGCATGAAATTTAATTTCGTTAGATGAAAACAGTCACTGCTCTTAAAATATGGTGATTCCATATAAGGTGATATCCTCTGCACTTGTTTTTAGGTGAGTGGTTTTACAGCTTTTTTTAAAAAAAAAAGTACAGCAGTGGCAGGAGAACCACCTCCCCGCCTCCTTTTTTTCTTCTTTTTCCTTAAATAAGATTTTAAGCAGAGCCTCTCTGTATAAACTAGATGAAAGTTAAGCATCTCTGAAGCCAGGGTGGGAAGCCCTGGCCTCCTTTTGGTTTCACTCTCATTTTTTTTTTTTTTTTTTTTTGCAGTAGCCCTGAGGCAACTGTGTGGAAACCTGGGCTCTGAGAAGTATCGCTTACAAACCTCTTCCTTAAGGTTTATGGTTCTATTAGCTGGTTTTATGAGAGCAACTCTGGGTACAGATTAGACAGAGCATGCAGGCCCTGGCAGCGTGAGAGATGTTCATTGCCAGAGTGTGGTGGGGAAGTGGTTCGGAAAGGTGGCTAGAAGAAAATAAGGGCTTTCTTTATCAGGGATGTTTGTTTTATTACTTTTTAGTTTTGCAGAGATTGACGCTGGGTTTGTGCTCAGGCCAGAAGCAAACAATTACTGAATGTCTCCCACAGACAGAAGAATGAGCCAGCCTCAGCTTTTATTTTCATCAGCTGAAAACACAGCATCTTGCCCTCTCCTCAATTCTTTCCAAGAAACTTCCTCCTTAAAATATGTGATGGTAACTAAGTAAGACTGGTAGAGATCAGAGCAAACAAAATGATTATATTTAAATTGAAAGACACTCTTTGATACCTCTATTTAATTAATATACGATGCATATCTAGATGCATATTTTTGTAATGTATAGTCAGGGATTTTTTTTTTTATTTTGTTTTGTATCACACAGTGAATTTTCTTTTAGAGTAAATAAATACCTTTGATGGTGAACCAGAGCAACACACTACTGAGACTCATGGCAGAGTTTTGATTTTTCTCTTTTGTCATTTTTGATTTTTTATTTAACAAAATCACATGCTGACATTCAATATCAAATTAATTTTTAACTGGTTTGTTCTTCTATGAGCATTCTTTTCTTTCAGCCTTTCTCTCTTTTTTAAAAAAAATTGGTTTCCTAAAATGTAGTATCATGATTTATTTGACTTCCCATATCCCATGGTGTATTTTGGGGAGTCTCAAATTCTCATTGAAGGTTGTTGATTAATAGACAGCTTTGATACACTGATAAAAGTATATTTTCCCTGGTGTCTGAAACAACTGTATTGAGGACTAAAATACCTCTGAAGCCTAATTCACTTCCTGTTATTAAGTTAAGCACCTAGAAGGGGGCCTTTTTGAACAATTTCAGTTGCAGGTGATAGAAATTTAAATCGAAGATGGTGAAAAGACAGCAAGAAAGAGAGAGAGAATGTGAATGTATTGACTGACTTGTGAAACAAGTCCAGAAGTAGACCTTGCTCTACATTGGGCCCATATGGTGATGTTAGAACACAGTTTATGTCCTTCTTTCAGCTCTGCTTCTCTCTGTGTTAGGTTGATTCTCAGTGAGGCTCTCCTTTTATGGTAAAAAAAAAAATAGCAGCAGTTTCACACTTACTTTCTATCAGTTTAGCATACTTGGTGGAAAGATAGTGTATCTTCTTTAAAAGATCTATAGTCTTGGGATTTATTCTCTTCTTCCCATACAAGGTCATGTGCCCATTTCTGAACTAACCACAGTGGCCAGGGCCTGGGTCACATGTCCACTCTTAGAGCTGGGAGTCAGATTAGCTTAGCATGAAATGCATGCAGTACGAGTCTGTCAGGAGTGGAGTGTGGTACAGATCAGTATGGGGTTCAGTTCCCAGGAAAATTAGAATTCTCTTGCCTAAGAAAAAGCACAGTTGGGCAAGCAGAAACAACACGTGCCTTTTGTACCTGCCTAAATAGGGCTGTGCTTCCCTTCTTTAGTTATTTTTGAACTCCTGACCTTAACCAATCCACCTGCCATGGCCTCCCAGAGTGCTAGGGTTATAGGCGTGAGCCACCGCTCCCAGCCTTTAGTTATTTTTGTTTCCTTCAGTCATCTATTGCTCATGCTCTGTCCTCCTCTTATCATTTTCAAAGGACATGAAATGGATGGATATTAAGTGTATGTTTGTGTGGGTGATGAATTGGATAGAAAGAATACGTTCCCTTAAGTGCCAGCCTTCACCAAGCAATGTGTACCACCAAAGACAAGATAAACTGATTATGCAAAAGTCATATGTGGACACAGTCCACATAAGGATTAATGACCTTAGGGGATCTGCCGAAGACCTCATGCTCACTCTGATGTCTGAAAAATTGCCATAGCTTTTGAAATATCATGGTATCTGAAAGCCTACTGGGTGACACCGTGAAAATTCTTTGCTTCTCTCTGTTTTCTGACATTTAAATATTGTGTTACTAAGGACAGGTCACCTAGATACATTTGCTTTCTATTTTCTCTCCAGCAATTTTTTAATATCTGCTCTCTCCAGCCTATTCCAAAACTACAAGTTTGATAATTTTACTCCCTGAGAATAACTTCAGGAATGAAAAGAAAATAGTTCCATTTATTATAATAACAAAAACAACTTTAACAGTTTGATTTATATCCAAGTGAGAAACATACATGCTTCAATGGAAGCATATAACATGAGAAATCATGCAGTAAAACAATTCTGCATGGCAAAGAGCAAAAGGAGGACAGCAAAGCAGGAAACTACAAAAATATTGTTTAGAGAAAACCTTTTAACCATGTTTTTCTCTCTTTTAGTCTTCCTGTCAATATTTTATGAATTAACTGTTCATATATTTACACATAATGTTTGGTATTCTTGGATCAGTATATATTATTCATATTTGATTTATAAAATAAAAATGTTATTTAAAAATGCTATCTGAAAATGTTTGAAGAAACTTTGAATATAAGCCAAGACTGCTGATTTAAAACACTATAATAATATTTAGAGATATAAATTATGATCATTTGGTAATTGGTTTTAAAATCTTCAGAATTTTATTCTTAAGAGTATATGAAACAGTATATGACCACATATTAAATACAGAGAATGCATTTATGATTATCTCAAATAGTTAATATAATGCTCTTTGGATTTCATTTGAATTTTGACTCACTATTGGAAAATACATAAACCATAAAGATTATGTTACTAAATTGTTGAATAACTTGTCACTTTTTTACTCCTTTTTTTGGCAAAAGAAGTAGGAGTTGTTAACAAATTTTTAGATGCTTTCATCAACCTTGGCAAAAGCAAGGTTTTGTTAAAACAGGTAAATAAGTAAAAACAAACTTTGTGGAACTTGGCAGTTCAGAGGTTCAGAATCTGAGAGTCTCTTAAGAGAATACTTCAGATTTCACATTCAAGAATACTTCATATTTCAAAAGGCACACATATTGAGTGAAAATAGAGATCTCAAAGGCACCAAAAATATTATATGTATTTATAATCTCCATTTCAGCTGAATCTTCTCAATTTCTAGGAGGCAGCTATTTGTCAAAAATAGTTACTCATATATAAATAGCTAGTTTCCTTGATCAAATCATAATAAGAAAGCATATCTTACTTTTGGGTTCTTTTCTATATGTTTAGTGTGTGACATAGCATTTTGGGTCCAAGAAGGTACCTGGCACATTCTGAATGAATGACTAAGGATAAATGAAAGATTTTCCTAGCTATCATAGCACACACTTCTTTGTTCCCCCAGTAATTTACTGGGACATCATCTATGTGCATTCTTTAGAAGGGCTCTTCACTCCTTATAGTATGTCCACGAATATGTGTCCAAGGCTTCTTCCTGAACTATGCTATCAATATTCTCTGCTTGTGTGGTTCATAAGCCATCTTCATCCACTAGTATCGATGCCAGCAGCTTTCTTACATACCCAAATTCCTGTCATTCATTCAGTTGACAAATGATTATTTAACCTCTATGTATACCAAAGAATCTGACAGCCATGATACTGAGTCTAGTAAAGGACTGAAATTTTAGGCAAGTGATTACTGCCCTGAGAAATGGTTTCATGAGGTGAATGCAAGAAGGTGTGATGAATCCCAAGGTGACAGCCAAAGAAGCCTGCCAGGTTATGGCTGTTTAGTAGATGGCCATCTTGAGTTGCCTTGTGGTTCAGCATTTAATTTGTTGTGCTCTCTCTTGGGATCCAATTTACATGTAGGTGCTATACTTCACAAGGATATTGTCCATGGCTTATTCTTTGGCTTTTAACTCTTTGCTGATCTCTCAGCAGATACCTAATTTCAAAGCCAGATTGACGTGAGTTAAGAACTTCTGAGAACTTTCCCACAAATCGATATAATCACTTCTCAGGGTTGGGGTGGCCCATAAACTTGATATATAAGGAATACTTTAAAATTTTTATTAAAATAATTTTGCAGGTAATGTGCTAATATTCCAAAACAGGAAAACATAAAGTTATACAATCCGTAGAACATATTTTATAGGAGTAACTTTCTTTCTGGGAGCTTCAGCTATTGCCATATCTTGTGACAAGATATCTTCCAGAATCCGATGATTTGTATTTACATTAAGCTATGAGCTTGCTTCATTTTACTTTGGTTTGGTAAATTTGTGCATGCTTATATACTTGTACCATCTTGAAACTATGCAAAAGAATTTACTCAGGTATTATTTGTCCTAAGGTACAAGGGCTGTTTAGAATATTTTTTTATTTCAGCATTTTATGGGGGTACAAATGTTTATGTTACATATATTGCTTTTGCTTTACCTGAGTCAGAGCTTTGAGCATGTCCATCCTTCAGACAATGTTCACTGCACACATTAGGTGTGAATATACCTATCCTCTGCTCCCCCCTCCCACCTGCCTGACACCTGATGAATGTTACTGCTGTATGTGCACTTAAGTGTTGGTCAGTTAAGTCAGTTAATACCAATTTGATTGTGAGTACATGTGGTGCTTGTTTCTCCATTCTTGTGATACTTAAAGAGTTTTTAATACAGATGAGATCGTCCACTTATTTAAGGCCCCTGCGTTTGTATGTCCTCTTTATGACAGTACACTCTCACAGTAGTTAACTGAATTCATTTCATATAATTAGGACTGTTATCCTGAACTCTAAAATGTGGTATATATATATATACACACACACCATGGAGTTCTACTCAGCCGTAAAAAAGGATGAATTTATGTCTTTTGCAATAATGGAAAAATAGATACCACATGTACTTGCTGATAAATTGGAACTAACAAATGAGCACACATGTGCCCAGAGGGAAGTAAGACTCAGTGGAAATCAAGCAGAAGGGAGGGAGGGAAAGGAGAGAAGCCAAAACCTACCTAACAGGTACAATGAACACTATTTAGATTATGGGCACACTTACAGCTGTGACTCAAGCATTACAAAAATGATCCAAGTAACAAACATTTAAACCTTGTTAGTATTTTGAAATAAAATTTTTAAAAAACTAAAGTATTGATATTTCCAACATTACACCTACAGGTTTCCAACGTTACACCTACAGGTTATTCTTAAGCAATATTGTCTTATAGGTGGTGTTTTTCTTAAATATGTAAGTGTTTTACTTTTCAAATTGTGAAGTAATCTATAGTGATAAGAGGGGTACTTCTAACAAGGAAGTTGTTTTACATGTAATATGGCATGTGCAGACTGTAATCTAATTTTGTCTATTGGAAGTTCTGCCATGCTGGGTGATACATGTTTTAATAAATTAATCTTACTGTAATTTCAAATCCTTATATGATGAGTGGTTACCAGAATGTCGTAATCTGTTTACACGAGCTGCAAGATTCTGAGCTCTTTCAAAGCTTTTCTCCTTGCTCTTTTGGCAACATTTGATAGGTGAGCAAAACATGCCCCAAATCAGGTCTACCCTTTAATAGAAGACAATTTTATTTTCAAAAGCAACACATTCACATAAACCAAAGATAGACTTATGTAAATATTTAATGGGACCACTGACTCCTATGTTATAGAAAAAATGCTTACTGACTACATATTTGGATGGTGAGAGGAAATAAATTCTATAAAGCATGATAAGCTCCATTTACAAATCCTGTGTGTAACTAATTCTTTTGCACATACCAAAAAGGAATTATTAAAAGAGAAAATCCAGTCTAATCGTTAGTGGATAGGTCTACCTATACATTTATACTAGATGAGTTTGCCTTTATATTCCTAAAACTTACTTATATAGAACATGGAATTCCAGCATAATCCAGTTTCTATTCAATGATGTGGCATGTTGTTTGATGTCTAAGACAGTGAGCATGATATATTTCAGTATAAACTTGGAAATAATTAAAATTCTGCACATCTGAGATGTTGTCTAAGCTGAAGGAAATATTTTTTTTAAATGTGTGCTTTAGTTTACATTTACCTTCTTATCAACTTCATTAAAAGTATAATTGTGATCAATTTTCATTCAGTTAAAGAGCTTTTATTTATGTTTAATTGATTTATTCCAGGAATATTTATTGAGAGCCTATTATATGCAAATACAAAGTTAGACATAAAGAAAACAAAGATGAAGTAAGTCTCCTGCTCCCAGGATGTAGGAGATAGGAATGTGAACAATTATCAATATAGGCGACAATTCTAAAAATGTGTTGGGAAATATAAAAAGAGTCTTATAATCTAAGGAAGAAATAGAAAGAAAGATTGATTGACTCTCTACTTATATGTTAGTCATTCTGCTAGTTATTTCTTATATATACATTTACTTAATTCTTCCCCCTTCCCCCTTACTTAATTCTTAACACCTTTTCAGTTAAGCAGATATAACTCTCATTTTGGTCATATGTAATTCACAAATAAAGACATTTTTCAATTTTTTCTTTAAAGTTGTAAGATTCTAGGTAGATAAAATATTTTCAAATGACTGTCCCCATTCCTAGCTTAAATGGTCTGTCTACCAAAAATAATAATTGAGTCCTGGAGAGGAATGTTTTTCTGTCCAGGAGGAAGTGTACAGTTTCTTAAAGATTCTAAGTACTGAGTGCTGTAATTTAATACACACCTTTGATGATGCTACACAATAGGAAAGACACAGCTTTAGTGGAAGCCTGGACATTGTACTGAATATCAAATCAACACGCAAAGAGGATTTTAGGCTACCGGCTTGTACAATTTATTTCTATTAATATTTACCTCAGTTTCCAGATAAATTCACATTGAAAAATAGAATTGAAGTTAATTTGTCTAATCTAATAAACGTAAGTCATCAATGTGTACTGTGAAAAGAAACCAAAACCAAAACAATAACCACCAAAACTACAACAAACAAAGCAAGCTCAAGTGAACATGAATTCACAGGCCTGCTGATGGAGGAAAGAGAACACTGTGGGAGGACAGGTGTCTTCATGTGTATCACTAGAACCGTTTCTGGAGCCTTGCACTGGTGACATTTTCTAACTTTGGGGTTTTTTGTTCAATAAAAGGGTTTTGTCAAAACCAAATTTTACTCAAATATGGATAAATCTTTCCATGCATCAATGAACTAAAGTCAAAACCACAGGAAGAAGGACTGGTGCTTCACTATTAACTTCCTGAAAATATCCCTGAGTATTTCAATTCATTTAACTCATTTCAAGATCAATGCAGATAATCAGACAATGTCTTTTGGAGTGGTATCGAACCTTTTATAAAAGCCACTAAAAATTTTGTGCACTTTTTTTTTAGATCTTCCACAGATTATACCTGATTAACAAATTTGGCAGTTGCAGAAAATTAGTTTTTTAACAAATGAGAAATTGGATGTTTTTTCCTAGACTTCATGCTGTTTGTGAGAACATACACTTTCTGAGAAGAGTTAATAAAGCAGAGAAATTTGCATTTACATTCTGCTCTATTTACATAGAGCACAGACTACACAGTCTGAAATAGGTTCGGATCTCAGCTCAGTCACTTTTATCTATGTGACTTGGACAAATATGTTATCTCAGTTTCATCATCTATAAAATGAGGATAAACCTAATTAACCCACATGATGGTTTTGAGACTTAATTGAACTAATATATAAATGTACGTAGCTCAGTACTGGTTAACGTAAGAAAACACTCAATAATGTTAGCCACTGCTGCTTTTTCTTATTCTTCTTCTTTGAGAAATGTGATTGGGCAGATAGATAATTATGTCATAATACTCGCACAAAGAGAGAGCCAGGGTAAAGTTGTTTGTTTTTTTTTTTTTTTTCCCCTAGGTTGAATTTACAAGTCATATCGAAGCTGTGCATGGTAAGGTAATCTGAAAAAGTTCATTAGTGGAAAAACTGGTCACAGCAGTTCTCTCCATGTAGTAATTACTGCTAAGTGCAAAGGACTCTCCAAGGGTCTCATCCTCCCATATCCACTTTCACACTATTCTTGTTACTCTTCTGAACTTTTTTCCCAGACTGACCTGAATTTCTTCCTATCTTATATCAGTTTGGAAAATTTTTCCGTGACTCATATTCTTTACTTTATGATAACATTTGTGTTCAGGGGCACTGTTTGAATAGTCAGCAAGGTGGTAGAGAATTCATAACAAACTAAGAAAAACAATGTAAACATAAATAATGACTATCCCAAATGTAGAAATAAAGTTATTTTGTATAAATTTTCTTTTGAGCATTCCTTTATATCTAAATATATTCTCCAGTGATTAGTCATTAGAGTTCCAGTAAATGCCCTGTCAGCTGGAAACATTTCCTAGGCTTGCTGAGTTTTAAAGGTAGTATACTCCAGCTGCATATTAGCATATGTTCTTGAATTAAAGTATATAGAAAAGAATAAACACTGATCAAAAACATCTGGAAACATTTAAAAGGTCCTATCTACTCAGCGTCATTTGGCATTTGGTGTGATAGTGCTAATCAAAATGAATTTATGTGTAGTCATCATCTTTTATGTAAGTAGGGCATTATAATTCATTCTAAATTGGAAGATACTTTTAATTTAAACACTAAATCTTCCCTGAGTAGACTTTTACTGCTTTCTGACCACTGAGTTTACAATTTGGTTCTTCGTAACTATCTGTACTGGCTGAAATGCTGAAATGCCAAGGGAGATTTTATACCAACACACACACACACATATACACACATACCCATACACACATATTCACATACTATTTATGATTTGTATGATCTGTTTAAGATTCTGAATACCAAGGAAAATTATTAAAATATCAGAGTTATTACAGCTTTTAAGTTTTATTAATGTACTTTTATATTGCATATTACCATCCTTCAGACTTTTAAAAGTAATGCTACTGATAAAAAGTATTGCTGTGGTCCTAACATTTATAGTTACATAAAGAAGACTGGAAATGCATTTTGTTTAGTTTCCACAGCTATTGCTGCTTCATTTTTTTCCTTTCCTTTTAGAGTTGGAGGTAATGACATATAAAATCTATGTCTATACGTTTTATTAATATAAGATTGCTATTAAAGTCTGTCACTTGTGTTCAGTGTCTCTTATATGAATATTATGGAATAAATTCCTCTTAAAGTAGAGTAATGGGAAAATGTTTGCTTAAGGAGCAGGCATACTTCCTGTAAATAGACAATGAAAACTATGAAAAACGTCTGTTTCCTTTTTTGCATTGGCTTCTAAAAGGGCCTGAATTAAATGTACTCAGAAGGTTTCATATGTTTAGCTTAGAGTTGCCAGTACAACAATTTCTCCTCTCTAAACTTTTTATTCTCTTCATAAATCTTTCCTGCCTTAGACATTTCTTACTGTACTCCTATTATTTTTCCTTATATTAATGCTTTAATTGAATATTGGTCTTTACTATAAGCTTCTCAAAGCCATCTTAGCATTAGGAAGCATATAAATAATTGATAAATGAAAGGCTGCATACAGCTTATGTTAAAAGAATACCTTATGCTCTTTATCAGTTGCTGGTTCCCAGCATGGCACGGCGGTGCTACATTGCTTAAGGTCACATTTCAGTGTGTCTCTACAATATTTATTCCATTCACATGCTCAATTTAATAATTTCCCTAAAATGCAATTATACACAAGACTTTGTGGATGTGGTCATGATTCAGATGTGCCAATATCCCCTTTATCGGGGTAAGATTTTTGTGCCAAGACTTTTATTTCTTAATTTTTTTTTATTTTAAAACTTTTTATATTAAAATATTTAATTGCCAAATAAAAATTGTTTATATTCAAGGGGTACAGCATGATGATTATATATATATATACACATTGTGTACTGATGCCACAATCTGTGGTATTGTGACATTGGTACTGTGGTATTGACGTTGGTACTGTGTACCACAGTCAAATTAATTAACACATCCGTTAGTACAAATAGTTGCCATTATTTTTTTGTATCTGTGTGTGTGTGTTAAGGACACTCAAAATATGTTCTCTTATCATTTGTCAAGTAAGCAACACGGTATCATTAACTGCAGTCGTCTTGCTATACATTAGATTTCCAGAACTTATTCATCTTATAATTGAAAGTTTGTACTTCTGACCAATATCTCCTCATTCCCCCCACCCAAAGTGCATATGATTAAGAAATGTAAACATCCCATCTACCTGCCTTGTCTGTTATATCTGTTTTTAAAATTCTAGTGCATACGGAAGGAGATTTTTGTGAAGCAACATTTTTAATTTATTTCACCCACATTGTCCAAGGTAGGCCTATCCTTTGAACTTGGGAGAACATAAGAATTTAAAGGGTAAAATAAGGAGCATTTATGGGAGACTAAAAATAAAAATAGAAAACAAATTTTGAGCTGCTTTACTTCGGTGAGAATTATTGAGCTACTGATGAAACTGAACTCTTCTGACAAAAAATGGAGCAACTATGGGGAAGCAATTTAGCTTTTAGTGCAAAGGCACCTTATAAATCAACTGCGAAAATAGCACAGGCTTATACTTTATGCCCTCAAGTAAACTGATTTTTAGCTAGTAAAGATCTGATAATAGGGCCAAAGAAAGTCGGGTAATAGGTCTTAAAATGTATGAAAGTTGTACTGCCCTATTATTTTACTCTCTCCTCTGAAAATTTAACAGGAATCATTGCAAGGGAACTAATGTCCATGTTTACATGAGGTAAAATGAACATTACTGATGTGGAGAAATTATCAAAAATATTCTTGAGACCCGGTGACTTAACATCTGAATGGCAAGACACATTTAATGAACTGCCATCATGTTTTTCAGCCCCTCTTTAAGTAGCTATATGTTTAGTTTTGCTTTTGATGTATCACCCAGATGTTTGGAGCCCAGGAAAGCTTGCCTGAAGAGCTCTCTGATTTAAGGTGTTATCAAGGTGTCGTTACTACCTTAACGACAAGATTTGAATATATATTTAGGCTGACATTTTCAAAAAGAAAGAGATAAAGTGTTAGAGGAAGATTGAGGCATACCCTGCTCTAATAGTTATTACTACTCTTATTACAATTGTAATACCACCCATAATTCCATCTCACTTTTACACACCAACTACTATTTCCTGTACTGCCTATTCGACTCTAGTCTTTATCAATATCTCACATGCTCCACCATACCTCTGAATCACCTCTTATGTACAGAATCCAGTGTTTCATATAACATCTGCTAAATGGCGATTTCAAGCTCTTGTATGCTAATGTTGCCCTACTGGCAGTGCTACAAAGGCAAAGATGTTCTCACCCACCTGCTAAATTGCTATGGTCTGAGTAATACAAACTCTATAGAAACCACAATTGGGATTTTATAGTTTGTTCAGTTCTCTGACAGATTCATCTTCTAAACTTTAGGCCTGTGGTTTTACTTTCATAGA
Source organism: Mirza zaza (assembly GCA_008750895.1). NCBI lineage: Eukaryota > Metazoa > Chordata > Mammalia > Primates > Cheirogaleidae > Mirza > Mirza zaza. The sequence goes on from VSMD01013967.1 coordinate 12,690, forward strand.
TTTGAGTTGCCTTCCATATTTTCTGAAATTAATTATATAGGAAAGAAAAGTACATTGATATTTACATGTTTTTAACATTGACTTGGAATTATTTACAGAAGAATAAATAAATTGAAAAGTCAAAGGGTTAATCTTGATAAGAAGTAGGATACTTCTTTGCTGCAACATGAAAAATGTGGTAAGAAATATTAGTAGTTGAGCACTCAAGAAATAGATAAATATGAAGCAGTGTCATTAATGTTGAGTAACAGACAAAATATGGTTTGGGAGAATTAAAAAGTTGGAAAATTATCAGAATAAGTGATGTAGGAAGCTTATTTAAAAAATAAAATTACTGAGGCAGTAGCCCTAGTTATGGTTAACTATCATGCAACTGGGTATGACCACTTGATATAATATAATTGTGGCAACTTACATTTATAGTACACAGAAACTTGGATGCAAGAGCAAAGACAATGGATCTAAATGGATATCCTGTCTTTGGGGAATGAAGAATGATCAATATGGGTAAAGAATAAAACCCAGAGGATTTGAGGGTTCTAGCTACATGATCTCTAGGTTTTCTCATTTTCTTTTACTTTATAATTTTGATAAAATGAATCATGGAAGGAATATCAGATAAGAATTTCTGAGAAAATTCAGAAAGAATCCTGATGAAACCCTAGTTTTTCCCAGCATTAAAATGTATTGTGATATCCTGATCTTGAAAATAGTTTGATACTGACAAAATGATAGAAGATTATGGTAAAACAGGTTGAATAGCTCAACCTGAAAAGCATTTAAACAGCAATTTAATATGTAACTTGGCCATATCATAGATAGTAGGGAATGGAAAAATTATGCAGTAAATGATGTAGGTACAATTACGTTTTGTTATTTAAATCGTTTACTAATGTTATCCATGTGTACATTTTAAAAAGTCAAATATTAAACTTCTATGAGGCTTTTTTATTGAACAATTATACTCTGCTCACTTCTCCCCATCATATGTCTGGTTCAAAATGATAATCATTTTCACATGTCTTAGCTCTTTCTTTGGTATTTACTTTTAATTTCTAAATTAAATGTTTTAGGGGTTTTTTTTATTTCAAATGTTAAGGGGATACAAATATTTTAGGTTACATGGATCATTTTGGTAATGCTTGAGTCCCAGCTCTAGCTGTGCCTGTTACCAGATAGTGTTCATGCTACCCTTTAAGTTGGTTTATTCCCTCCTCCCCCACTCCTTCTGAGTGATTTCCACTGAGTTTTACTTCCCTCTGTGCACATGTGCACTCATCCGTTAGTTCCAATTTAATAGTGTGAATTGTATGGGGACCCCCAGCTTAATCTCTGAGATGGTAGGTGACACTTGTAAGAATCAGCCATGCCCTGTTTGATTGAGTTGGTAGATGCTATGATGAGCAATAGAGTTGTTTTCTACCTGTTAGTTTTTGATGCTTGGAGGAAGGAGCCAACTGCAGAGACATTCTTTTGTGGCTGTGGCAAGCTCTAGTCCCTCAGGTGGAGCACTTGAATGCCCCAGGCTTTAGCAGAATCCCTGTAGTTCCCAAAGGGCTGCTTGATCTCCACTGCAGCAGAGGTGGGTGGAGGAGCCAGGGGTGTGGTTAGGTTGTGCAAGTCTTGGAAGGCTTTGCAAAGCCTTAGCAGGGCTCAGAGGTTGTTTTCTTGGTTGCTAGAGGGAGCCACTGGGAGGAGGGTCAAGACAGGCTCTCCAGATGGGGGAAGTTGCTCCTGGGGAAAAGGCCACAATTACCAACAGCCTGGGTGCCTGACCATGCCTACTTGTTTGCTATGGCACTGCAGGCAGGCTGGGATTTGCCCCTCCAGAGCACCCACCCTAATCCAACAGTGTGGCTTTCCCTTGGGAGGCATGGGTGCTCTCCCAGATCATTGTGTCTCAGACCCCCCCCACACACACACACACAATATTCCCCTGTCAGTTCTGCCCACATAGGCTTCTCACCTCCCAAATCCAGCTCCCAAGCTTTTCCCCCTCTGCCCCCCCAGCAACCCACTTGAGTCCTAGGGGCACAGGACCTGGCCTGCGTGTCTGACCTGCAGGCGTGTGTCTCTAAGAAATGCCGGCAGGCAGGAGGTTCCCAGATGGGAAACCCTAGGTCCACTGCAGATCCTCAAAGGGAAAGGCGTGGGCCCCACTCCCTGTGGGAATCTCAGAATGGAGAATGCACCAGCTGGGGAGAGGCAACTGCTCACCAAATTCTCAGCTCAAACTGCTCTCCTGGTTGCAGTGGGTTGGGGAGGGGCGGGGAAGGATGAGAGTCTGAGTGGAAGAAAGCCAGCTCTCTGGTATCTCAAGTTGTTCTCCTTAGAGGGGAGCCCCACACGGAATGTGCAAGCTGTGGGATCACACAAGTTCTCCCTACCATTCGATGGTTGCCCCATCACTTGTTCTCGTAGAGATCGTAAAGCTTCCAGGTTACTTGGTAGCCTGCTGATCACTGAGGAGTGTGGGAAGAAGAAAGGGACTGCCCCTTACTCCTTCCCTGGACTCCGAGCCTCTTTGGGTTTGATCTTCACCAATGTCTTTTTTTCCTTTTTCCTCATCATTCTCTGTTTCACTATTTTCCATGTGAGGTCCCCAACAGGCTCCAGCACTTTTCTCTATCTATGATTTTTTCTTCCTTGATTTCTTTCAGGTTGGCATGGTTATCAACTTCCTCTTATTAGCTGTGAAAAATACTGTTTTTCTTACAGCCTCCCACCCCTAACAACAAACAGCCCTCTCCTACATATCCCCTTATTCTCCAAATATCATTGTATCATAATTGTTGCTTAGATGAGTTTTTTTTTTATTTTATTTATTTATTTTCATGCAAAGTTTCACTCTAGCCCAGGCTGGAGCCCATTAATACCATTGTATTAATGGCTCACTGCAAGCTCTAACTCCTGGGCTCAAGCAATCCTCCCGGCTCATCCTCCCAAGTAGCTGGGACTACTGGCATGTGCCACCACATATGGCTATTTTTTAAATCATTTTTTTGCAGCTATAAGGTCTCACTATATTGTCCTGATTGCTCTCAAACTCCTGGCCTCAAACAAGCCTCCCATCTCAGCCTCCCAAAGTGCTTGGATTACAGGCATGAGCCATTGTGCCCAGCCCCGAGTTCTTACATGATCATGGTCATGTAAATATTATTCAGAACAGAATCATGATCACAATTTCCTTCTCTTACAACTGATTATTTTACCCAAAGTTAACTTACATTATGCTCATTTGCTTAGTTTTTAAATCATCCTGTCACTAGTTCATTCCCAAACTCTTTGCTTTTAGTGCAAGGTTCTCTCCATACACTCAGACTTATCAAGTACTCTGCTAATGTCCTCTACCTTTTCCTCTGACCCTAGACTGGCTCTGTCCCACCTCTCATCCTGGGCGCTCCTTCACCATCATTTGCATGATATCCTTCACTTTTCTATCATGTTTCATCCTTCATGTCTGGGATTCCACAGCACCACCATTCTCGGTTTACTACCGTTTTTGATGGAGTGTTTCCATGATTTGTGAAAAAAGGTTTATGAAAGGTGAATTTTTGAGGTCTTGCACATCCCTACAAATATATTTATTTTTCCCTCATACTTGACTGATAATTTGGGTTGATATAGAATTCTTATTTTGATATCACCAACTTTCAGATTTTAGAAAAGTTTCTTACTTGACTTTCTGTTCTTAGTATTGCTTTTCAAAACTCAGGTGAAATTCTAATTTCTAAGCCATTCTTTGCACATGGCTTGCCATCTTTGGCACATTTTTAGATATTTAAACAAATTTCCAGTGTTATGAAATTCATAAATTGCCTTGTCATGGTCTTTTTTTATTCATCCAATGTTAACACATAATGAATTTTTGAAGTTGGCCATTAATATCTTTCAGATACGGGAAGATTTCTGTAGCTCTCTGTATTAGTGTTTTAGGGCTTACAAAACAAAGTTCCACAGACTGGGTGGCTTAAACAACAGAAATTTATGTTCTCAAAATTCTGGAGGCTGAAAGTTGAAGATTAAGGTATCTACAGAATTTGTTTCTTCTAAGGCTGCTTTCCCTGTCTGGCAAATTGCCATCTTCTCCCAGTGTCTTTATATCACCCTTCCTCTGTGTGTCTGTCCTAATCTCCTCTTATAAGAACACCAGTCATACTGGATTAGGGCCCACCCATCTTACCATAGTTATTTTTTTAAAGGCCCTATCTCTAAATATCATCATATTTTGAGGTACTGAGGGTTAAGACTGCAATATATAAATTTAGGAAGGTCACAGCTCAGGCTATAACCCCGTATATCTTTTTTTTTTTTTTTTGACATTTTCTTTTCCTATGTTTTTCTGTTTGTTGTTTTTGAAACTTCTTTTACTTAAATGATGTAACTTCTGAACTGAGTCTCTAATAGCCTTATTGCTGCAAAGGCTACAAATTAATCTTTTAGTTTCTACAAATTTTCTACAAATTTATCTTTTAGTTATACTTGCTAAGACATTTTCTCAAATTTATCTTTTCTTCCTTCTGTTTAGTTTTTTCTAACCTTTCTACTGTAATGTTTTCAATTTCCACGGTTCCCTTACTCTCTCATTTTCTTGGACAAAACGTGCTACTTTATCTTTTGATAAACATTAATAAGAGATTTTTAATGGTTTTGTTTTCTTGTATCATCTAAGTTTCCTTAAAATTCTTCTTTGATTCTGTCTCCTCACTAGAGAGGCTTCTCATCTAATGCCTCCTGATCCTTGACTGTAGGTGCATATCTGAGAGTGAATCACCAAAGAGCTCTGTGCGTGGGAAGAGCTTATTGACAATGATGTTCCCTGTAGGATTGAACTATTATATGGTATGACAGTTCAGTTGGGGGAATCCTACTTTCAATATTTGTAGGTCTTCATTTCTTAAGCTTGTCAGATTCATCAGAGGAAAATTTTTCTATATTCTGCCTGGAAGGCTTGAAATAGTGTACCAAAATGCTGTGAACTGTATAGGAGAAGTGGGCTAGGGTCACACAATTCGATGTGCAGAAAATTCCTTCAATACTATGATGGGTAAGTTTATGTGTAAACTTGACTGGGCCACAAGGTGGCAACATATCTAGTTAACATTCTTTTAGGTGTGTCTGTAAGGGTGTATATGGATGTGGCTATCATTTGAAGCAGAATCCAGAGAAAGGCAGATTGCCTGCCCCAGTGTGGGTGAACTTCATCTAATCCACTGAAGGACTGAATAGAACAAAAAGCCCTGGTTAGGGAAATTTACTCTCTCTGTGCTTGAGAGAGTCTTTGAACTGGGACATTGGTCTTCTCTTGTCTTCAGACTCATAATGGCACTGTACCATCAGCTGTCTTGGGTCTCCTCATTGCTGATTCACCCTGCAGACATTGGGACTTTTCATTCTCCATAACTGTGTGTGAGCCAATTCCTTATACTAAATCAATCTCTCTCTCTCTCTCTCTCCATATATACATACATACATACATATATATATATATA
>VSMD01013977.1:0-191026 GCA_008750895.1 Mirza zaza
AAAAAAAAAAAAAAAATTTTAACAGGTGGTGGGCAGGCAGGGGTGGGGAGGAGGAAAGGGGTGTGTGCTTCCATAACGTGTGTGATGTACACCACCAGGGGATTGGACATATCGGGGGGAGGGAGGGGGCAGGGGCAATATTTGTAACCCTAACAATGTTTGTACTTCCATAATATGATGAAATAAAAGAAAAAAAAAAAAAAAAAAAAAAAAAAAAGAAACTATAGGATCAGACATTCTTAATTAATCCCTGATTATTTCTCTTCCCCCTTTCTTTCTTTTCCCAAGGTAGAGGACCTTTGGAGGAGTGAATGCAAACAGCTATCTGGACAAGTGGTGCCCTAACTGGTAGAGCCAAGAGACAGAAACACGGAATGGGCAGACGGCGCTGGTAAAGTGACGCACACAGGTGAATGGACCCTCAGGTAACAGCCTCTGCCTTTTCACCCTCTCCTCCTCACACAGATAATGACAATCCTTGAAGAACTTATCTTCTGAGGTGCTCAGCTGTGCCCCCAGAGCTGTTTCTGTCACAGCTACTTCTGAATTACACCACGGCGAATTCTCAGGCACAGCTGGTAGAAGCGGGATGGGTGGGGTCGGCCCGGAGAACAATTCAAAGTGTAGCCAAATGGTGTATTTGCATATGCTATAACCCAGCGTCGCAGTGTACGCCAGGGAAACTCTTGCACAGGTCCATCTGGAAACAAACGTGTGTAGAGATGTTCCGCACAGTATTATGTTGGGTCACAGGGAGTTGGAGGCAACATAGGTCCTCATCATTTGGGGAATGGATAAAATGTGGTGGGAGCGTGTGGTGGAACACCATGTAGCTGTTGAAGCAATGGCAGAATACAGTTCTTTAGAAAGACTCTTGAATGAAAATGTAAGAAATAGGGTCTAGAGCAGGTGTCCTCAAACTACGGCCTGGCCCGAGGGCCACAGGCGGCCTGCCGAGGACATTTATCCGGCGCTCCGGGTGTTTTTGGCACTGCTGCCTGTCCTGCTAAGCAGCCGACTCATCCCGGGCCCACAGTGCGCATGTGTGGAATGTGCGTCGCACTCTCCAACGGCCCTCCCCCGGTCTGAGGGACAGTGAACTGGCCCCCTGTTTAAAAAGTTTGAGGACCCCTGGTCTATAGCATGATACCTTATTAATAATGTTAAGAAGAGCATACACATATAAACAATATTTTTACATTTCCAGGGCAAATTTCTAGTACATTGCATGGGTGTCTACTAGGTAGGGAAAGAGGAAGAAGGCAGGTCATGGGGATCAAGGTTAGAGGGAAAAAAATTCAAATAAAATTAAAGAAGAGAGGGGGTCTGAACTGCCCAATTTTGAATAATTAATGTGCCATGAATTGAAGAGACAATTAGCTCAGTTTTGCACTTGAACTCCTATGTATACAAATTCTCTTTCTTTCTCTCCCTCTCTCCCCCATCTACCTACCTATAAATACATGGTTTCAGTGCTAAGAGGTACTATAAAAATGCATAAATGCATATGTAATCTCATTAACAACAGATCATCAAATACTCTTTACACCTGTACTGTGGATTTAGTCTTGTGCTAGGTCTGATGGGGGCGTACAAGAGCATATGGTATTATCCTTGTTCTTACCATGCAGATTGGAAATTATATGTGAAATAATAGCATGCAATCCAAAAGTTTACAATTAACACCCATACCCCATAAGACATACCCCATAAGCTGCATGAGATTTAAACAACAACAACAAAGGTGGCTGAGGAGGACAGGGGTAGTGAGGGAATATTCAAGGGAGAGAGTAGCTGCGCACTGGGCCTCGAAGGTGGGTGGTGTTGGCAGGGAGGAGGGAGGAGAAGGGAAGCTGCCCCTGCACCAGTGGAGCAGCCGGAGTGCAAAGGGGCGGGTTTGCAGCGTGGGGGAAGCAGCACCTGTGCACGCTGGCCCTGCTGTCTGCGTCAGCCAGGGACTGTTGCCGCCTCTGGCTCCCTGTCCCCACCGGCCCTTGGGAAGGAAGCCGTTTTGCACACCTTCTGTCAGGCCTCCCCTGTCCCTGCTTGTGGTGTGGGCACTTGAGAGTGAGTGGGCTTTAGGGTGTGGCTGGGAGGACATGTCTGCTACCGCTGCGTCCCTTCCGCTTTATTTTCCCTCTTGTACTTGGGCTGCCTCGTTGCTGCTTCCATAGGACAATGGGAAGGGGACACATTTTACAGTGACGATCCTACATTGGCAATGTTGTGTAGAAAATTCTCCACACAGGCTGGGTGCAGTGGCTCATGCCTGTAATCCTAGCACTCTGGGAGGATGAGGTGGGCGGATCGCTCAAGGTCAGGAGTTCAAAACCAGCCTGAGCAAGAGTGAGACCCCCGTCACTATTAAAAATAGAAATTAATTGGCCAACTAAAAATGCATAGAAAAAATTAGCTCTCTGAGCAAGAGTGAGACCTCGTCTCTACTAAAAATATAAAGAAATTAATTGGCCAACTAAAAATACATAGAAAAAAATTGGCCGGGCATGGTGGTGCATGCCTGTAGTCCCAGCCACCTGGGAGGCTGAGGCAGGAGGATTGCTTGAGCCCAGGAGTTTGAGATTGCTGTGAGCTAGGCTGATGCCATGGCACGCTAGCCCGGGCAACAAAATGAGCCTCTGTCTCAAAAAAAAAAAAAGAAAAGAAAAGAAAAGAAAATCCTCTACACACCCGTGGATAGATTTTCCAGTGATCATTTTTAAAAATCAAAGTCATACATACATGAGTTTAAAAGAGTAAACCAATACTGTGAAGTTCGTTGAGAAAACCAGGAGTCCCAAGCCTTCTTCCCCGCTGTTTCTTCTTCCTGAGAGATAGCCACTTGGAGCTATATTGACAGATCGTTTTTGCACTTACATATTTTTATTTTTAATGGGATGATATTGCTACTTTTTGATTTTTCATTTTGAGTCACTGTATGAAAGTGTCCCTTGGCAATGAACATTTCCCACCCTCTACATTCCCAATATAGTTTATATTATAATTTTGATTAGATCGGTATTCCGAATATGTTCTTCAAAGCTGAGCCGTGCAGTAACTATGATTATTTTTCCTTTTCCAAATAACTTTTTAGTCTCTTTGGATCTATGCTATCCAGTACAGTAGCCACTAGCCACATGTGGCTGTTGAGTTCTTGAAATGTGGCTAGAACAATGATGGAATTCACTTTTATTAATTTTAATTCTTTTACATCTAAATTTAAAAACTGATGGCTTTGGAAAACCTTTTGTTGTTTGTGTTTAGAGATAGGGTCTCACTCTGTTGCCCAGGCTAGAGTGCAGTGGTGTGATCAAAGCTCACTGCAGCCTCGAACTCCTGGGGCTCAAGAGATCCTACTGCCTCAGCCTCCTGAGTAGGTAGGACTACAGGTGTGAACCACCATACCCGGCTAATTTTTCCATTTTCTGTAAAGATGGGGTCTCACTCTTGCTCAGGTTGGTCTTCAATTCCTGACCTCAAGCTTTCCTCCTACCTAGGCCTCCCAAAGTGCTAAGATTACGGGTGTGCCCAGCCTGGAAAACTTTTAAGTATGTTTGGAACACCTTTGGTAGGTGAATCACTTTTTCAACTGCAAATTTAATGAAAATTAAATACAGTCGAAATCAAGTATTTCTGAGAAATTTTAGTGTGTAAATTAAGATGGGCTGTAAATGCAAAATACACACTAGATCTCAAAGAGTTAGTATAAAAAAAGAACATAAAATATCTAATAATTTTTATATTGATTTTATGTTAAAACCGTATTTTGGATATATTGGGTTAAATATGATATATATTTGGTTTTCTGTATCCAAGAATTCAAAAATATTCAGAAAAAACCACCAATACAAAACAACAATGTAACAATAAAACCTAATACAAATTTAAAAAATACAGTATAACAATTATTCATATAGTATTTACATTGTATTAGGTATTATAAATTATCTAGAGATGATTTAAAGTATATAGGAGGATGTACATAGGTTATATGCAAATACTACTCCATTTTATATTAGGAATTTAAACATCCTCAGATTTTGGTATCCGATGGGTCTCTGGAACCAATGTCCCAAGGATATCAAGGGACAACTGTATTATTAAAATGAGTTTGGGCTCTTTTTAAAAAATTGTGATTACAGGCCAGGCGTGGTGGCTCACACCTGTAATCCTAGCACTCTGGAAGGCCAAGGTGGGCAGATTGCTCGAGGTCAGGAGTTCGAAACCAGCCTGCGCAAGAGTGAGACCCTGTCTCTACTATAAATAGAAAGAAATTAATTGGCCAACTAATATATAGAAAAAATTAGCCAGGCATGGTGGCGCATGCCTGTAGTCCCAGCTACTTGGGAGGCTGAGGCAGTAGGATCGCTTGAGCCCAGGAGTTTGAGGTTGCAGTGAGCTAGGCTGATGCCACGGCACTCACTCTAGCCTGGGCAACAAAGTGAGACTCTGTCTCAAAAACAATAACAACAAACAAAAATGTGATTACAAAACATTTAAAATTACACATATGTCTCACGTTATGTTTCTGCTAGATGGGGCTGCTCTAGATTAAAATTATTTTTGTTTATTTATTTATTTGGCTTTCCATGCATTTATCAACCCCAATTCTATGCCAGTGTTCTAGATCTCCTCTTGAGATGTGCATTCTCATTAGCCATTCTGTCTCTTCCTCTTCTGCAGAGTCTGCCCTAGAGCCCTCTGATGAGCTCTCTTAGGGATGGGCCCGCTGTCATTCTGAGATCCTGCCCTGAGGTCCTGGGAATTCCTTTATTGCTCCACTGTGTTGAAGCCTGTTTTCTGGGTCTTATTCCTTCCTCCTTCTCAGTTGATTCCTTTGTTTTATGAAACACTCTCCTGTAGTTCCCTAAGAAAAATGTGTGGAAGGTTAATTTTTTGCAGCTGTATATGTCTGAAAATTCTATACCTGCCCTTGATGCATAGTTTGTCTGGGTAGGTGAGTCTAAGAGGGAAATAATTTTTCAGAATTTGGAAGGCATTGCACCATTGTCTTCTAACTCCTTGTGTTGCTATTGAGAAGTTGTAAGTCATTTGATTTCATATCCTTTGTATTATATATGATCTTTCTTTTGAAATCTCCCCTTTCCCTTTCTTGCTCCTGTGGAATCTTCTTTTTCTTTCCAATGCTGTGAACTTTCATAATGATGTTCCTTGGTGTGGGTCATGCCCTTCAGTCCTGGGAAATTTCCTTGGTGATTTGTATTGGCGATTTTTCTCCCTCCATTTTCTTGGTTCTCTCTTTTTGGAACTCTATTATTTGGATGAAACAGATAACTGTTGGTCATCTAATTTTCTTTTTTCTTTTCCATCTCAGTATTTTGCTCTCCTGTCTGAAAACTTTCCTCAACTTATCTTCTAACTCTTCGACTGAGTTATTCATTTATACTATCATACTTTTAATTTCAACAACACTTTTTTGTTTTTTGACTACTTTTCCTTTTTAACAGCATCCTGTTCTTGTTTTATGGCTATAGTATCATCTATATCTTCGTCCCCAAGGACAATAATGATAGTTTTGGTTTTAAATTTTCTTTTCCATGCATAGTCTCTGTTTCTTTTAAATCCCCTTCTGTGTATTTGGTCTCTCTTTTTCACTTAAAGCCTTCCTCAGATGCGTGGTTTCACATGTTTAGCTTTATGGAGGTGGGGTCTTGCTGAAAATAAGCTTCTCAGCAGGGTGCCATGGGGAATCACCAAGCAAGTTACTTTAGGCCTTTCTTCTAGAGCTGGTCAGACTTCCCAGAGGAGAATCTGCCAGTTTCCTGGAGAGTAATATCCTGGCTTCCAGGATTCTAGAAGCTGAACTGGGAAGAGGGCTTGCGGTTCCAACATTCAGCTAGTGTATGTTTGCCAAACCTCCTGTTTCTCTGTGAGGCACCCCAGCCTGCTGTTGGCAGCCTCTGCTAGTTATCTATTTCTGCATAACAAACTACCCCAAAACTTTGTGGCTTGGAAACAGCCCTTTTATTCGCTCATGATTTTTAGGGTCAGGGATTTGGTAAGCTTGACCGGATGGTGCGTCTGATCACATGACCTCAGCTGGTGCAGCTGGGATGGAGGGTTTACTTCTGTGCTGGTGTTCTCACTCCCACGGCTGGTGATCCTTGACATCTTCCCCGGGTGTCTCACCCTTTAGGGCCTCTCTGTGTGGCTTGGGCCTCTCACAGCATGGTGATCTCAGTGTGGTCACACTTTTTACATGGCTGCTAACTTCCAGTGCAGGAAGCAAAAGCTGCCAATGCCAGGGCAGTTGAGGGCTATGCCCAGAGCTGGCAGAGTGCTGCTTCCAGCATAATCTATTGGTCAGACAAGTCACAGGGCTCCACCCAGATTCAAGGTTATGAAGAGATAGATTCCTCCTCTTGGTAGAAGAGAAAGATCACATTGCAAATGAGCATGTGGGTTGAGAGATTTGCTATCTTTAGAAAATTTAATCTACTACACTGCCCAGGTTAAAGTTGATTTAAAAAATTTTGGTGAGCATGATTTTCATTTGATAGGAATATTTAGCAATTATTTTCTCTTTATAGCTATTCTCTGTAAAATCCTTTCGACATATTGAAAATCCAAATTAAAGATCATATTAATCTTATCTCCTGCTTTTGGAATAAGTTTATTTCATAGATAAATATTTACTCCAAGTCCTCAAAAATGTTTTCTTTCTTTTTGTGTACTGACTCTTTTCACACATTCTGGGATTTTTTATTCTTTTTTGATTTGCTTTTTCCTTCGGAAGGAGATCTATCTTTATTCCATTTGGAGACTTGAGATGGTTTTGTCAGCAATTGTGTTGGTTCCTGTTCTCTTAGTCCCAAAGGGGAAATTTTAAGTTTTTATTTATTTGGCAGTTTTATTTTCCTCACTTAGGGATCTATTCAGCAGGGAGATGTTGGTTGGAAGGCAGTTTTGCCTCAAGATTTCACTGCTTTTTTTTTTTTTTGAGACAGAGTTTCACTTTATTGCCCAGGCTAGAGTGAGTGCCATGGCGTCAGCCTAGCTCACAGCAACCTCAAACTCCTGGGCTCAAGCAATCCTGCTGCCTCAGCCTCCCGAGTAGCTGGGACTACAGGCATGTGCCACCATGCCCGGCTAATTTTTTCTATATATATTTTAGTTGGCCAATTAATTTCTTTCTATTTATAGTAGAGATGGGGTCTCGCTCTTGCTCAGGCTGGTCTCGAACTCCTGAGCTCAAAGGATCCGCCCACCTTGGCCTCCCAGAGAGCTAGGATTACAGGCTTGAGCCACCGCGCCCGGCCGATTTCACTGCTTTTTCAAATAGTGTTTTAAGCCTCTGTGGGGAGGTGGCGCTGGGGGCTCTTGTCCACTTTCCCCAGCCCCTCCTGGGGCAGCAGTCCTGTCGTGAGGCCCTGGCGTAGCTGCCAGACTGCTGTCATTTGCCGCCCACCAGCTGTCTCACAGTCCCTTTCTCTTCCACTTCAAATTTGAGAACTTCCCAGATCTTTGGTGGGGGGATTTCACCCACTTAATTCCCACGTGGTCTTTCTTTGTCCACGTTTAAAAGTGGTTGTCAGTATTTTGACCGATCTGTTCTCTCAGGCACCAAATCATGAAGACTTCCTCAACATTCCTAGCCCACTGACGGCGTTCTTTCTTATTTTACATTGATGCGATAGACTTTTCTCCCCGCCTTGCATGACTCTGCGATCTCTTCAGTGTGATTTGGGGAAAGGGGGTGTTAAACATGTCAGCTCAAAATGCCATCTCTTAAGTCTCATTGACCACTTTGTTCTCAGTTTTGGTCAACCACATTTACTAAGAAATGCTCCAGAGATTTGACTATGCTTGAAAGAGGCTATTTCATTTTGTGTGGCTAAGAAGAGGGGCAAGCATCTGTGGCAGTGGCTGCATGCTGGGATCAACTGGGGGCTTGGATAAAATGCTGATGTCCATGCCGTGCCCCAGAGGGATGACCCAATTGGCTTGGGATGGGGCCCAGTCATCTGCTTTCGTAAAAGCTCCCTGGATAGTTTTGGACTCTGAGTGCTGAGTGCCATGGGTCTTGGAGCGACCTTGGACTGGGGAAGGAGGAGGCGGCAAAGGAAACGGTAGGAGTGAAAAGGAAGACATCACAGGGGAGAGGACAAAGCATGGGATTTAGCCCCTGTGTCTGAGTCCCAGCTCCACAATGGAACACCTGCGCAACCTCATTTTCCTTCTTCGGGGCCCCTTTTCCCTCTCTGTGAAAGAGTAAAAATGACACCTACCTCATGGTATGGATGCAAGACAAAATTGCAACTCTGCGGAAGCAAATGTTTGTTATTATTTTAAAGAAAGGAAAGGAAAAGAGAAAGCATAGTGTTAAGAATGGGAGAAGTAACATGAAAGACAAGAGAAATTTATAAGATTGAGAACAATGATGTGTCTCCCTCTTGTTGGTTGCCTGACCTTGGCCTTGAACCTAAATCACCTGTTTTTTAATGGTGAGAAACTGCAGGGGACATTCCAAGGAGGGAATTGTGAGAGGGGCCTACATGTGGGTCTAGTTCTTTGCCTGCTCCCTAGGCTCTGGCAGCTGTCACACTTCCAGCAGTCAGCTCACAGAGTTCACCCTCATGACATGTTGTCTGTATTTCCTGCTCATCCTCCCAAAAGCCACCTGTAGTGTAAACTCAGGATTGAGGGGAAGGTGTAGGAAGTCCTGAAGAAGTCTTGCCATCTTTCTAAATAGAATTTGTGCAGAGATCTCACATTTAACCAGAGGCAAGCCTCCACCTCCTGACCTCTCTACTTTGCTTTCATAGGTTGATTCCATGAATAACACATCCATAGAGTTAATTATTAATAATATGTGCTCAGTACTATTAGGTTTGTGGGAAAACAAGTATCATACTTCTTTCTTTTCTCCTTTGTGTTTGGTTGAATTATATACACCCCCAAAAGATATGTCCTAACCTTTGTGTGGCATGTTTTCTCTGAAACCAACCAATTCTCCATCACCGAAACTGATTGTCCAACAATTCGACTCAATTCTCACACTGACTCCCTGGAGTTAGTGCACATTCCACAGGTTAAGGCTCAATCCCACAAGACTGCCCCCAACTTCAGATGCTAGTTGGAAGTCTCAGGTTACCCATACTTCTGACCGAGTGCCTATGAAGCAGAAGTCCCCCCATCCCTGGTTCACTAATCTGATACCGCCTCCCCCAAACCGGTTCAATAATTTGCTGGAATGGTTCCCAGCACTCACGAAAACAGTTCACTTATGTTTACTGGTTGATTGTAAAGGCTACAACTCAGGAACAGCCAGATGGAAGAGATGCACAGGGCAAGGTATGGGGTAGGGACACAGGGCTTCTAGTCCCTCTCTGGCGCACCTCCCTTCCAGCACCTGGACTTGCTCACCAGCCCAGAAACTCTCCTAATCTCATTGTTCAAGGGATTTTATAGAGCTTAACCTCTAAGTCCTCCATCCCCTTCTTGGAGGCCAAGGGGTGGGGTTGAAATTTCCAACCTTCTAATCACTTGTCGGCCTGTGACCAGCCCTGTCTAACTAGGGGCCCTATCTTAAGTCACCTCATTAGCATAAACTCAGGCGTGGTCCACAGGGGCTTATCATGAATAACAGAAGACATTCCCATCACTCAGGACATTTCAAAGGTTTTAAGAACTCTGTGCCAGGAATCTGGGAGAAAGACCGGATATATTTTTGTATTATACCATACCTTGATACTTGTAAATGTGATTTTATTTGGAACGAGGGTTTTGAGGTTGCAGTTAAGTATAGGATCTTGAGATGAGATTATCCTGGTTTTGGATTGGGACCTAAATCCAGTGACTGGTATTCTTATAGGAGACTGAAACTGAGAGACAGACACACAGACGCACAGGGAGAAGGCCTTGTGGAGACGGGGCAGAGATTGGAGTTACTCTGCCTTAGGATGAAAAATGTGTGGAGCCACCAGAAGCTAGAATAGGCAAGGAAGTATTTGGAGCCTTCAGAGGAAGCCCTGAGACGCCTTGATTTTGGACTTTTGGTCTCCAAAACTGTGAGAGAATAACTTTTTGTTGTTTCGAGCTGGCAAGTGTGTGGTAATCTGTTATGGCAGTCCTGGGAAACTAATACCTCCTTCCCCATCTCCTCTTCCTCCTCCTTCAGCTTAATTATAATTTTTAAGAAATTATTCTTGGCCGGGCTCAGTGGCTCACGCCTGTAATCCTAGCACTTTGGGAGGCTGAGGCGGGCGGATTGCTCGAGGTCAGGAGTTCGAAACCAGCCTGAGCAAGAGTGAGACCCCGTCTCTACTATAAATAGAAAGAAATTAATTGGCCAAGTAATATATATAGAAAAAATTAGCCAGACATGGTGGCGCATGCCTGTAGTCCCAGCTACTCGGGAGGCTGAGACAGGAGGATTGCTTGAGCCCAGGAGTTTGAGGTTGCTGTGAGCTAGGCTGACGCCATGGCACTCACTCTAGCCTGGGCAACAAGGAGAGACTCTGTCTCAAAAAAAAAAAAAAAAAAAAAAAGAAGTTATTCTCGTCCTCAAGAGGGATATAATTATTCTGGAGCAAAGAACACATGTCCTAGCATAGTTAAATGACCAAGCAGGACCACGAGATGGGGATGCCATGAGCCACCAGCAGCCAGTGCAAAGTGAAGAGTACGTCCAGTGAGTATGGGGAGGTCCGGAGCTTCTCTGCCTTCAGACTCAGTGTTTCTCTGGATCAAACATTTCTTCATTTTGAGAACCGGTTTTCTCTCTCGATGCCCTGGAAGGTGCACCTCATTGAGTGACATCACTTGGGTCTCTCAGTACTGACCTTCCAGCTAGACTCTTCTAGCTTTTAGTTTTTTTTCCCTCACATCATGTTACTGGCTAGCATGTTTTATACTTTTCCCATCCCCTAAAGGGATTTTTAGAATGTATGTGACTTAGAGATGGGAGACAGAAATCACTGGGTTTTTGAATCCCTCTCGAGAGACCACGAGAAAGTCAAGACCCACTCTGATGAAATGTTTTCTCATGTTTGGGAAAAGCAGGTACTTTGAACCTCGAATCAGTAATTATGTTCTCTGTCTTGTTTTTAAATCAAAATCAAGCACTCCTGAGTGACGTCACAGGAAGATGGTGGAGGAGGAAGTGCTAGGATCTGCCCCTCCTCAAGGATGTCAACTGAGCTGAAAGGAACAGTCTGAAGCAACCACTTTGGAACTCCGGAGTCTACTAGAACACTTGAGCATCCAGGGTAGGGCTTGATAAAGACGCTGATAATTTTCAGTGAATTTTACCTCTTTGTCCAGTCCTGAGTATAATCCCCCTCTCCTAGCCTGCCACAGGGGCACTGGCATGTATTCCTGGTATTGCTTTCTGTAGCTAGGTGGGCAATAGGAACTTTGTCCTCCACAGATTGGGATTTAGTGTTTTGATTGCTGCTCACTGGTTTGACCAGCCAGGGGCTGGCTCAGAGGTTGGCCATTGTTTCCCTCCAGGGGCTGTAGCAGCTGCTGAGGGAATTTAAAGAGACAGGCCCTATTTTTCCCCCAACTGTCCCTTACCCCACTTTCAAGAGGCAGATAGTTTGGAAATCTTTGTCAGGTCATTGGCTAACTATAGAGACAAATGACCATGAAAAACAAGGAATGCACATTACAAAAATAGTTTGGAAAAGTTAGAAATGGTTGGCTCCAGCCCTCAAAAAGCAAGATCTGGAAATCCCAGAGGTGTGAGAGAATTAGATCTCTAGGGTTATCACAATGTAATACTCAAAATGCCCAGTTCCTAACAACCACAAAAATGCAAAATATACAAAGAAACAGGGAGATATGGCCCATTCACATGAAACAAAAAATTTGACAGAAGTCATCCCTAAGAATCTCAGACACAGGAATGATTAATTGAGGATGTTGAATTGGCTATCTTAAATATGTTCAATGAGTTAACGGAACCCATGGATAAAGAACTAAAGGAAATCAGGAAAACGATGAATGAACAAAATGAGAATATCAACAAAGGTAGAAATTACAAAAAGGAAGCAAACAGAAAAACTGAAAAGTACAATAACTGAAATGAAAAACTTTCTAGAGGAGTTCAACAGCAGATGTGAGCAGGCAAATTATAGGATCAATGAACCTGAAGATAAAACAATTGAAATTATCCAATCTGAGGAGCAGAAAGAAAAAAGAACGAAGAAAAATAAACTGATACAAGGGATGTGTCAGATACAGTCAAACATACTAACATGAATTATAGGAGTTCCAAAAGGAGAAGAAAGAGAGAAAGGGGAAGAAAAAATATTTGAATAAATAATGGCTGCAAACTTCCCAAATGAGAGGAAATATATGAAAACACACATCCAAGAAGCTCAATGAACTCTAAGAGGAATAAATTCAAAGAGATCTGCATGGAGACACATTACAGTCAAGTTGGTGAAATCCAAAGACAAAGAGAGAAATTTTGAAAGCAGCAAGAGAAAAGCCACTCATCATGTACAAGGAATTTTCAGTAAGATTAACAGCTGATTGCTCCTTGGAAGCCATGGAGACCAGAACTCCATATTGAAAGTCCTGAAAGAAAAAAAAAAATGGAAAACAAGAATAATATATCTGGCAAAACTGCCTGTCAGGAAAAAAGGAAAATTAAGACATTTCCAGATAAACATAAGCTGAGGGAGTTCATTACTAGTAAACTTGATATAAGAAATATTAAAAGGAGCCTGGCATGGTGGTGCACACTTGTATTCCCAGCTACTAGGGAGGCTGCGGTGGGAGGATTACTTGAGCTCAGAAGTTGGAGGCTGCAGTGAGCTATTATTGCACCACTGCACTTCAGCCTGGGTGACAGAGTGAGACCTCATCTCCAAAAAACAAACAAACAAAAATGTCAAAAGGAATCCTTTAGGCTGAAATGGAAGTAGATAGTAAATTGAAACCACAAGAAAAATAAAGAACATTGGTTAAGGTAACTATACTGATAAGTATAAATTCCAGTTATCATTTCATTTCTGATGTAACTCCTTTCATTTTCCTATATATTAATGGTTAATAGTCAAATGCATAAAACAATGTTGTAAGTTTCTGTTAGTGGGTCTGCAGTGTCTAAAGGTGTAATCTGTGGCGATAATGGCATATGGAAGGAGGAAAGAAGTTGCATATGAGCAGAGTGCATATCATTGAAAATAAGTTGGTATTATTCAAATGAGGTTGTGATAAATTTAAGATGTTAATCGTAATCCCCAAGGTTACTGCTGAGAAAATAACTAAAAAATTACAAGAAGGATAAAAGAAGGGAATCAAATGGTATACTACACAATCAAGCACACCAAAAATATTCCCCAGTTTTTTCAGAGTACCTTCTGATGGTTTTTATTTATGCATTTTCACAACCCAGCCTGTGTGAGAGGAGTGAGTTACGTACTCTAAACTTTGACAGCTTAAAAAACTTAGCTGGGAGGTAGCACACTGAGCCAGCTTTATAAGGACAAGTACACACCTTGGGTTAAAGAAAGAACATAGCAGAGTGGAGAGATCACTGGACTAGAAGCCAGTAGAACTGGGTTCCAGCTGCCTGGGTTCTTTGTGCTAGCAAGTCATGGGACATTCGACCAGTCTGTTTTCTTATCTGTAAAGGGCAGCTGTTAACCCAGATGATTGCAAAGGTCCCTTCCAGCTGCTGGTGAGCACGGGCTTGCACAAAACCCCCTGGATGGGGCGTGCCCTCTGAATTGAAGAGCACAAGTAAGGGAGACCTTTCTACTCCTTTCTAGGGCAGACGTGCACTCTCTGAGGCTAATTTTAAAAGAGATGAAAATATATGGCTAGAAGGGACCCAGGCAACAACATCTGCAGGAGCTTGCTCCCTTCTGTCTGTGCAGAATGTTTTGGAACGATCTCCGGAGGCCTCACTCCCTGTATCTGCTTTGAGTCTGTGACTCAGGTAAGGCAGACATTCAGTTGAAGTAAATAAGTATTTACTGAGGGTTTTCTGAGTGCCAGGTGATGTGTGCTTAAATCTGCATACAAAAATAAGACCAAATCCTGCCTTTAAAGAGCCCACATAGTATATCTGCCCCCGCCCGGTGAGGAAACTGGCGCTTAGAAAGGCCTGCTTTTGTGAATGAAAGCACAAAGGAAGAGGCGCGGCCTGGACGGAAGCCGGTTCTGATCTGAGCCAGTTCTGAAGCCGGTCTTGAGCTCACCACACCGTCAGGCTGCCCAGTTCAGCGCGTGCAGCCTCTCCGTGATGTCCAGAAGAGGCGGTCAGGGAGCTCCTTTTGAAAATAAACTCTGGTCTGGCGCACCTGACGATCGCAGGGCGAAGTTAGCGCTTCCTTCCTCTTGTTCTATTGAATTGAAAAAGACACAGTCCCTGCCCTTTTTCACTTCTGGTCAGTGGTGCAAGTTCCTCATTCACCACTTTGCAGATACTTTGCAAATACAGCACCCTCGGGGCAGGACGAGAGGCGGAGGAGGCCGAAGTAGAACTGCTGCCCCAGCCCTGGGGGATCTTCAGGGCCCAAGAACTGCTCTAGCTGCAGGTTTGCACGATGTGCACTTTCTTCATCCAGAGGTGAAGAAACAGGCCGGTTTCCTCTTCTAGCCCTTGGGAAAACTTAATTTTTAAAAGGCCTTGTCTTTTCTTTCACCATTACCTTAACCCTTAACTAACTATTTCAATGGGCTTTGACATGGATACCTGTTTTAATTTGGTGCCAGTTTTGTCACATCTTTGAAATCAGTTTATGTCCCTTATGTCATAAGACTCAAGGCCAGAATTATATGGTCAATAAAGAATTAAATGTAGGGACTACAATGGGCTGAATGGTGGCCCCAGAGACATCAGGTCCTAATTCCTAGAACCTGTAAATGTTACCCTTATTTGGAAAAAAAATCTTTGCAGATATGATTAAGTTAAGGACCTTGAGATGTGGTCATCCCTTTTATGGGCCCTAAGTCCCATCAGAAGCATTTTTATAGGAGAGAGGCAGAGGGACAGGGCACATACAGAAGAGGCCACGTGAAGGCAGAGACAGAGATTGGCGTGACGTGGCCATAAGCTACGGAACTCGGCAGCTGCCAGAAGTTAGAAGAGGCAGCCCTGGCTTCTCCTCTAGAGCCTCCCAAGGGACAAGGGTCCTGATGACACCTTGATTTCAGCCCAGGGATGCTGATGTTGAGCTTCTTGTCTCTAAAACTTCGAGAGAATGAATGTTTGCTGTTTGAAGCACGAAGGTCGTGGTACTTTGTTTGCAGTAGCCACAGGATTCTAATACAGGGATCAGAAAGCTTGGGCCTCTATTGTTAGAGCAGTCTGGCAAAGCCAGCGGATCCCTTCTAGGAAAAATGGTTTTAAATCATATAATGAACTATGTAGGAGTGTGCAACAAGCCAAATATATTAAAATGTAGTTGTTAGAACATAAGAAAACACATTTGTACAGGTTTGAGCATATTCATCAAGATGATGCATTCCATATACAGGCAAGTTGAAGATGATTATATTTTTGGGAGGCCTCAGGGTGTTTTCAGACAGGCTGGGGCTGCTCCACTTGACCTGCACACCAAAGCGTGGAGTGGCCTGCAGGAAGAACACCGGCCTCACACGCTGTCCTCTCAGGGATCGGGTGCTTGCCATTGTTTGGAAGTGGTGACAAACAGTGTTCCAGGATACTTACAGGAAGGGCAATGTCATTGTGAAAACAGCTGGCATTCTCTAGTGACTAGGTTATGGGGCTTGTTGGTGCTCTGTGGCTTGTTGCCTACTTTTGGATCGGAGGAGATGCTACAGTTCAGTTCATGAACCTGAGAGGGAAAGGAAGGAGGAGCACTGATGTGAACAGCCGCGGAGAGTGTGGAGTTGGGGAGGCCGCCGAGGCCGGGCTGGGCATCTGGAAGGATGAAAGTCCCTGTGCGGGTGTGGGACCCCTCACGTGGGCACTCTGAAAGGCAGCAGGCGAGGCAAATTGGATGGGGTGTCAGGTTGACTATGAAATATGACGGATTAACAGCCGAGGCTGGTGGTGTGACCTGCTCCCAGACACTTCATTTAGGAGTTATCATATTGCTGGATGCTTCCTATAATTTGTGATGATGCTGATTGTGATAAATCATGAGTTTCTGGCAAAGTCTGCCAGCCGGCTCCAATGGCTAAACAGAGAAAATGTGTAATTCTATGGGAACATTCATGCCACGAATGAGAGTGAGGGTCTGGCCGCAACAACAGAATGATCAGTCAGTGAACAAAGTAATTAAATCAAGCTAATTAAATCACAATAAAAATAATTTTAATTTAATTAATTTCTCTGCACTGATTGAACATTATGTTGAAACCAAGAGGCTTTCTGAACGCTAATAGAATTTAGGAGCTGGGACACCAAAGTTGTGGTCACTGGTGTGGTACGTGGGTTATTGCAGAGGGAATGAAATTAAATACCTTTAATGAGATGCTGAAATGTTGACTGAGCCACAAATAGGAAATGATTTCAGAATCAAGATAATGGGATCTCTTCCTTTCCCAGTTAGGTTTCTGTACTAACTGGGCCAATAAATGTCAAATTTGTTAATAATTTAAAAGGTCTGTATAAAGTAGATGGTGCACAACTGCCTCACTGTGTTGGAACTGGTGGGAACCTTTAGGTCAGAGGCTCAGTGGTGAGCAGAAGTGCTAGGGACATTTGCCTATTGTCAGTCCTACCCCCAGCCCCTGGTACCTAGCAAAGGCCCTGCACGCATCAGGACTGGAATCCTGTGAGGTCCCCGTCAAGCTCTAAAGGAGTGGCAATGGGCTTTTTAATTGCAGCATGATTTAGGTGAGGCATATAGAAGGACTTCCCCTCTGGGGCAGGTATTACCTATAATCAGTTTCTACTTCTTGAAAATTCGAACCATGCCCACCCCCAACCTCCCCTTATCTCCAGGGCTAAACAGAGAGACTTATACTAGCTTGTACTCACATAATTATTGCTAAATTGAATTATTGAGATCTCTTAAGGAATTTCTTTCCTTAGGGCTTGAAAATTAGGATGGATAGTCTGCTTCCTAGGTTGTTTAGACGTTGTGCAGTTTATAAGCAGGAGGATGCTCACACAAGACACCTCTCAAGGTCACCTCCCTGAGACTAATTTTGTCATGTAAGCAACACCAGAATTCTGAATGTGTGTTAGCAGGCGCTTGCATAATTATCAACTGTGAGTTTAGAGGAGTCCTGTGCTTTGGATCCCAATATTATTTATCATGCACGTTATTTTAATTAATATGTTGTGTGTGTGCCAACATTTGAACCAGACCTCATTATGACTAGTCAGGGCACTGCATTGTTTGTTGAGTGGAATTATTTTCCGGGATGCAGCTGGTTTCCCTCCCCGGCAGCCAGGGAGGGTAAGGGAACCAAGGAGCCAGCATTTGCAAAAGCCTTTGCCGGCACAGAAGTGTGTAGCTACCCTCTGTTTTAGACACTAGCCATCACGGAGTGGTTTCTCCATCCAAGGGTAGGGCGCGAGGATGCCTCCAGGGAGGCTCCAGAAACTCAGTGAGGTTTTCCAGGGAGAAGGAAAGGGGGATCAAGGTTTGTGGTGTCTGAGTGCTGCACACCAGTCCACCAAAAGAAGGGTACCCAGGTGCCTTGGAAGAGGGAATTGGCACCTTTTCCGCTGTCTGTTACATTATTGTGTAAACAGTGTGAAATCCCCGATAGGACAATGCCCAGGAGCAGCAGGCGCAGCTCAACTCAGCTCAGCTCAAACAATAACCAGAGACCCCAGCTCCTCCTAGCAGTCAACCGGCAGGACCTGTGGGAAGGTCCTCTTTTTCCCAGTGGAGCTCCCCTCCCCCTCTCCCCACTCCGAGACAACGTGACATTTTTCAGAAACAGAATTTTTCCTTTCTGGAAAGAACAACTTCCCGCTTAACCTGCATTCCAGTCAGTTCACTGGGCTGCAGCCCCAGCCTGGCTGTGCCCTGGGCACCCCCAGCACTTCCTGGGCTCCTCCCTCCCTCCCCTCTTCTCCAGTAGGAAGGGACGGTGGGGACGACCCCAGTGGAATCCCCTGGCTCCATTCTAGCACCTGCTGCCCACCAAGGAGAAGCTCCTCCTCCCAGAGTTTGCTAGTGAGAGTGAAAACCCTCGTGGTTTTAACCACTTTTCCTCACTCTCACAGAGTCATAACACTGAGTTCTATTCATACCATTTAGAAAATGCTCGACTAATACTGTCTGACCTTCGTGTGACAGTAATGTGCTGAGCACTTTGCCTGGACCGTCGCATTAATTCTCACAGAAGCTCTGTGAGGTAGCTGTTAGTTTTATTTCCCTTGTATAGATGACAAAATGGTGGCCTGTGGAAGTTCAAGAATTACCCCAGATCACACCTGAATGTGGCAGGGCTGCTCGTGGGATCAAGGTCCCTCTCTTTCCCAAGTGCCACCTCTCAGCCCCCATGCTGCGTCCGAACGTGTCCACGACCGAGGCATATTCTGAGAGTGTTCTGCGTCCTCCGGACACAGAGCTGCCCACCCGCCGTCGCACGTGCTCATCTGCACCTTTTCCCAAGTTCCACAATCCTCCCCTAAATGCTCTTACCCAATCCCGAAAGCTATTTTATAGAAGGAAGATTTTGGACCAACTAAGAATGTTAGGGCTATTTTTTTTTTCTCTTACAAAGTCAATTAACTACCCACTGTGCGTCTGTATTGGTCCAAGGATTCTGTCACGGGAGGAAATCTCTTTAAAGAGTTTGAGTCGGAGACCCGAGGACATCTCCAACACTGGGCTTTAAATCAGCTGCCAGTCTCCAGCCCCTGCCATGCCCAGTGTCTGCGGTGCTCAGCTCCACAGGTCCTCACCTTAGGGATCACTGGTGCCAGCTGCAGGCAATAGACAGCCTCGATCTACCAGCTGGGCAGCTCCACCTTGATGACTGGGGGTCCCTCTCTTTGAGCCCCTTCTCTCCCTCCCTCTGCTCTTTGTTTCTCCTGTTCTCTCCAAATGGACTTTGTCTCCTCTCGTCCCCATCCCTGTGGCAGCCCCTCCCTTTCCTGTCATCTCCACTCTGTGCAGTTGGCTCCACAATATGATCGTTTGGGAGGCCTTTGCCTGCTTCTTCATTCTCTGTTGAAAAAGAGTAATAATAGAAAACCTGAGAAGAGAAAATATTTACCAGTTCCGAAATGGCTTGAATTAATGAAATAATGTTTTGGGGCATTTAGATTGAACCCGTGTAATTGTAGGTTGCAAAGTATAATAGTAGCTCATGCAGGGATATCATTTTGTGCTATTTTACTTTCAGGTTTTTGTTAATCCAGTGGGTTTGGTGGAATTAGAGGGCTGCTGTGAAAAAAAAAAAAAAAAGCCGGAGCAACCTGCTGGCGGGAGAACAGCCTTGTCAAACTGGCAGGTAGCTGCACGCTTAGCCTTTATCCGGCGTACAATAAGGGCAATCACCGGGCCCTGTAGAAAGAGTATTGAACTGTCGACACAGGACATTTTTGTTGAAAGTAGTCCTTTTGATTCCATCTTCCCAGACTAATGTAATAAAAACAGACATTATGGAACACATTCATCTCAGTTTGATAGGACCATCCTGAATACCCAGCAACGTGTGCAGTCATAAAGGTTATCCAACTGCTGTAAGTGACTTGGAAGGCGATTGTTGATCCAAAGGTTGTGAACACCTTATCCCCGATAAGGACAGTAGCTGTCAGGAGCAAGCTAATGTGTGGCTAGGGTTGTCATGCTCTTTATACCAGGAGAATCTTTAACTTTGGAAACATCCTATATTTCAGCCACAAGCCCATTTTCTCTAATTAGCAAAACCTTGAGGGGTCACCCCCAAGGAAGAAGAAAGGAAAACAAAGTTGAAGGAATCTTGAACTTATTTTTGCTGATCGAATGGCTGTTTCTATGGAAACAGAAACAGAAGCAAGAACCAGCCGTGAGCAGCCGAGGTCAGAGGCCTGGTTTGTGTCAGCTTCTCCCACTTTCCATATTCCCAGATTCCGCACTCTTTGACTCTGGAGTTTATGACCTCAGTGGGGACTGTTTGCAAAGAAAAGAGCCTCACAGAACTTGAGAACTTAGGAGTTTTCCCCCACGAACAAAAAGCTCACAGAAGTTAGGCCAACTCTGGCATTTGGGAGGATTCAAACTTACTAAACCTAATTTCTTCAACTACTTGAAGCATTCCAAGTTTGCTGTAACGTGGTAAACACTACTCCCAGCATTTATTTGTGTGGTTGCTAGGGTGCTATTTTTCATGTACTCGCTAAAGGGCACTGAAAGGAACTGCTTATTCTCCATCAATTATATCCTGCCACGAGTTTATAGGTAACATTGTGCTGGGTGTTATTTAGGATGAGAACAGGTGAGTAATTACAGATTGAACTTGAGACATAGTATATAAATATCATTCCCCAAACTGAATAAAAAGCACAACCTGATATTTCTTTGAGTCTCAACAGGGTCTCATTGTCCTAATCATTACTGCTGAATTCACTGTAGTGGATACTGTTCAGTTGCATATGTGTCCATTCAGCAAACTGCAGTTGAGCAGCCACTGTGTGCCAGAACTTGGGCACTGGATTCTGGGGGTCCATGGACAAAAGACACAGTCCCTGCCCTCAGGCAAGTTACAGTCCAGGAGTGTTTCCAAGACAAGGTAGATGACTACAATAGAGTGTGGTGGGGTGATGCCCAGGTGATAGTAGGAGCCAGGAGGGGAGCCACATGCCCAGCTGTGTGTGTGTGTGTGTGTATGTGTGTGTGTGCATGTGGACTCTCATGGGCCTGTGCATGCGTGCCCTGTGTGCATGGGTGCTTACAGGGGTGTAGTCAAGAGTATGCTTCCTGATGGAGATGATCTAAAATAAATCTTGAAGGATAAATAGAAGTTAGACAACCAAAGGGAAATGGGTTACATTCTGGATAAAATGAGGAACAGGAGCAAATGGCATTCTGAGAACTGCCAGTTACTCTGTTAGGGTGATGGTTACTTGCATTGTGATGGTGAGTCTGGTGAAATGGGTGGTGTGCTCTTGTGCTTCATGCTAATAAGTTTATTTGTCGAAGGAAGGAAGGAAGGAAAAAACTGGAATGACAGCTGGGAGTCGTTTAAGAACAGGAAAGGATCTAAAATTTATTTTCTGCTTGTGCCTGGTGATTTTCAAAAATATGCTGTATCTTTTAATATTTAACCTCTGAAACTCAGTTTTCTCCTTCATCAAAAAGAGCCATCTGTCCTTCATAGGGACGTTTTGAGGGTCTAATGAGATAACTGGTGCCAGGCACGGAGCACAAGCTCTGCCCCGCCATTCACGCTCAGTAACAGTGGTCATTATTATCTCAGTGTGCGTGGAGGACAGAGACTGTAATAAAAGTGCCACTGAGAGACGAAGGCAGCCTGAAATGGGGTAGGGGGCGAGGCATGGACGAGAGAGAGATCTGTGGAGGCAGAACCCGCAGGGCTGGAGAGCTGTTGGCCATGCCGGGACAGAGACAAGAGTCGAGAGTGACTTTCAGGTTCTGGCTGGGGGCCTGGGGGTCCTCCACCGTGGTGGTCACAGAGCGAGCAGCAGGGAATGCCCGCGAAGCGAAAGACCATACAACAGCAGAACCAGAATCCATCCTTGATCTACAGAGCTTGCTTTACAAAACTGGACTGCAGTCAGGCTGGTGCAGGGCTTGGGGGGTGCAGGGACATCGCCATGGGAGTGACAGAGGGGTTTTCGTAACAACCCAGCTGACCCCTCCTCGGTGCCTGGGACCTGGTGCACCTCCTTCTCTCAGCCTGCCCACCTGCTGGCCGCTGCTGGCCGGCCTGCTTCTCTTCAGCTCCGGGAACACCTATAAGACTCAAGCTGCTACCCTAGGGCCAGGTTTCTCACCAGGACACATGACCTGTGATGCCTGTGACCTTTGATCTTCCCTGCATAACAGACCCAGCGTCATGATATATAAACCTGCTGCTGGAAAAAGCCAAAAAGTTATGAATCCTACTTCTTAGTGTTCTAGCCAGAGCAATAAAATTTATTCTCAATACTAATACTGCAATTTAAATTTATTATCTTTGTGCTTTACAGTATCCATGGTAGTAAACTCTATTCCCAAGAGAATCATTACAATTTCCAACTACTTAAGGAATTATTTTTGTTTATGTTTCAAAGCTACAGCAATAAAATTTAACACCAAGAATAATACTACTACAACTTTGTATGTCTTTAAAACTTGCCATAAATGATAATTGTGAGAAGAATGTCAGCAAATATGCAAATATTTTTTTCAGGAGAAAGCAGCTCTTTTGGTTTGTCTCAAGTGAGGTTCAGATTCTTAACAGACCATTGGGAAACACATTCCTTTCTAATTAGTCACAAGTTGTGTGGATCCCAGCTCCTAAATATTTCTTGAATTGGCCTGTTGGTCTTTCCTTGTGAGCCCTGAGCTTTGCACCATTGCTCTAGTCCTACTGCCATGTGCCGGGGTCACCAATGTGGGCTTTCCTATGTCCACTGTCCCACTGTAAGATCAATTCTCTACACAGCAACTGAGAAGAACTTTTCAAAACCCAAATCTTGCCAGATTCCTGGAAAATCTGGGCAACAGAAAATAAGCTATGTGATACTGCAAGGAAGCCATCAGCCGAATGCAGAATGTAGATAGTGTGTAGGACAAGTGACCTGGTTTTCTGACAAATCAATGGCATAAAAGAGATGGAGGGAGGAATGGAAGAGAACTGAGACCTATAAACACAATGATCTGTAGGCTTTGTGTGGCTCCTGTTTCCAACAAGCCAACTGTGTGAAAACTTTTTGTTTTTTAGAAAATCAGAGAACTCTGACCATGGATGGGACATCAGATGATGCTAGAGAACTGTTGTTAATTTTGTTGGCATGTGGTTAAGTTGTTAAAACAAAGGTTTTATCAGAGGAAATTACATGATGTCTTGCATGTGTACTAAAATATGCCAGCCCTATCCTTCCTGAGGTGGATGGGTGGTGGGGAGGGATGAGAATTGAGATCACCAAAATGCTGACATTTTTAAGGCTGGGAAACAGTACATGGGGGCTCATTATGTCTACCTTTGTGAATGGTGGAAAAGTGGCATAATTATAAATAGAAAAATTGAGAGAATAGGCCAGATGAAGCGTTTGTCCTTTTCAATAGTAACTGATTTATTCAACAAAGATTCTTTTTCATCACCTACTTCAGTTAACAGATTTTTAAAAAAAACTGAATACCTACCTCAAGCGGAATTGAGTAAGACACAGCCTCTGTTCCAAGGCTATGTTCCCCAGCGTCTAGTAGAGGAGGAGAGACCCACAGTTGTGAAAGGTAAGTAATAATAACACAAGAAGTGAGTCAACAATATACAAAAAGGTAGCACAAAAAAACTTCAGGGTACAGAACTTCAAGGTACATTGGCATGGTTTGGTATTTTTTGATTATATAAAGAGGAAAACCAAGAATCTCTAGTCATATTTGCTTGTATAAGCATAAAAGAAGTCAGGGAGGACCCATAAGAAACTGTAAAACAATGATATATTTAGGAGAGAAGAGAACCAGTCCAGGAAAGACTTTACTGGATAGCTTTTATATTTTCTGGTTTTTGAAAACATATGAATGTATTGCATAGTCACAATTTTAAAATTTAAAAAATGATCTCAGCTCCTTCGCTGTATTGGCTTTTTATTAGGTCCTATTATCCTCAGTATATAGCAAGAAGTCCTTTTTGTGACTTTTCAGTATGGCTGCGATCTGCTTCTGTGTCCTTTGGTCTTATGCCTGTCAGCGCCTGGGCTCTGAGCTCCACCGTGCTGGACTCTGCACACTCCTTGTAGTGCAGAATGCACCGAGCTCTGAGCTCTGCACACTCCTTCTAGTGTGGAATGCTCTGAGCTCTGGGCTCTGTGGGTTTGTTCTTCTTCCCTGCTTGGCCTGTCCAAGCCCTGCTCCTTCTTTAGGCTTCCCTGGAGATGCCACTTTCTCAGGGCAGCCTCCCCTGCCTCCCCACCTGCCCTGAGTCCGTTCACCTCCTTGCTTTGGGTCTCTTTGCCGCCTGCCTCTGTAGGACCCTGTGTAAGGCGAGGTGTTCAATCTGTAAGTAATCGTCTGATTTCATCTTTTTTACTCGTCTGTAAACTCTGAGAGCTCAGCTCTGTCTTGTTTGTTTCTGTGCTCCATCACCTATTTCCAAGCCTCACATTCACTGAAGTTTAGTGAGACTGCTCAAATGAAGGAGACACAGTTACAGGAAGTGCAGAGAGGATCAGTCTGTGTGACACACAGAGGGCAGGAGTAATGGAGTTTCCATGACAAGTGAAGAAGGAGACTGCTGGAATGGTCAGGAAGAAATGCCACTATGAGGTGTGAACAAGAGGAAGCAGGGTTCTTCCTCTAGTCAATGGAATGAGGGCAGACATTTGTCCTAGAGACAGGAAAATAGTGGGGGGGAAATGGCTGAAAAGACTTTCGAAATTTATTCAAACGAGAAGGGAAACAACTAGAACAGGCCTTCTTAGAGAGGTGTCCGCAGAGGTCTGTGGACCTCTGGCAACTGCACAACACTCGGTGGAGATATTTTTTCTGAGTAAACTTCATTGTTTTTTGAGGATTCTAAAAGTCCAGCGATTTAAGAGGAACTAAAGATATCATCAGACAGATGAGGAGAAGAGCAAGACATGCTCCAGGAGAGCCGGAACGTTAGACCCAGAGAACCGGGAGATGAAGGTGGGAAGCATTTCAGAGCAGGTGGCAGTAGGGGGCAGGTGGCTGGAGGGAGATGAGGCAGGTCCTGGACGGACATGGCAGCCCATGGAGGAGCCCTGTCACCGCCTGGATTGCAAGTCATCTGCTTCATCGAGCCTCATTGTCCCTGTCAGGGAGGAGGAAGGGCACGTGAGCACTAAAAAGGCACCTCCTCGTGTACCTCGTGAGGATGCCATGAGGGGACAGGCAAGACTCCTAACACCTGGAAAGTTGGGGGGCTTTTTCTTTCTTTAATTTGCTCTTTCTGCTATTCCCACTGTGTCTGATGTTCGAATGAGGACAGTCACCACTCAATGGTGGGGTGAGGGGCCCTGAGCGCAGCCCGGTCTCTAGTCCTCGCTGACTTTATGGGACTGAGAAGCGAGGTTCACAGCAGCTTGCCAGCACCACACAGTCTCTCCCTGGTTAATTTACACACGGTCTGCTCGGAATAGCCTCTCACTTCATTTCTCTAAAGCTTCCGGCTCTTGTGCCCTGCGCCCCTGCACGGTTTCAGGCAGTGGGAAGGAAGCACGTGGGCCCGTGGACCAGCCTGGGCTCTCGGCGGTTCTGCCTCTTGCTGGATGGTGTCCCCGAGCCAACTGCTGCACCTCAGTGCCTCGGGCCCCTCATCCATAAACTGGGAATCACACTAGTCCCAGCCCATTGCTTGTGGTGACGATCGTCTGGTTTGACACATGTGAAACCCCCAGGGGAGCACCCAACCACGCAAGCTGCCTAGAAGGTGGCCCCTCTGACCGCCTCACTGGCCTAGTAGAAGGGGGCTCCTCCTTACAGACCTCCCCATTAGTAGTTTCTCCAGAGCTACCATAGGGTGGCAGGTTTAAGGACAGGCTTGCCTCCATGGGGCAGGGGAGTTTTTGTCCAGTGCATCTTCTGTCTTCAGGAGGCTGGGAAATGCCACTTTCTCTTTGAGGCCATTGAGTCCAAGTCAGAGGATCTGTTTCCATTGTTGCTCTGCTACCTCTTGATTTGGGAGCCTTTGAAACTGCACGTTCAGGCTGTTGGGAAGGTGTATTAGTCTGCTGGGGCTGCCATAACCACGTGCCACAGACTGGGTGGCTTATACGGCAGAAACTTATTTCTTCACAGTTCTGGAGGCTGGAAGGCTAAGATCAGAGTGTGGGTGGGGTTGGTTCCCCCAAGGCCTCTCCTTGGCTTGCAGATGGCCACCTTCCCCTGTGTCTTCACATGGTCCTTCCTCTGTGAGTGTCTGTGTCCTATTTTCTGCTTACAAAGACACCAGTTGGATTGGATTAGGGCCCACCCTAATGACTTCATTTTAACCCAATTATCTCTTCAAAGACCCTGTCTCCAAATACAGTCCCATTTTGAGGGGGTTAGGACTTCAACATATGTGTTTGGAAGGACATAATTTAGCCCATAACAGAAGGCTAAGTGAGAAGCTCTACGTTAAAACTTGTCGTATAGCAGGCATTCGGTAAATGGTAGTTAAATATGTAGACGCATGTCCGTGCTCCGTATTTTGCTAAGACAACCTGTGGTTTCTGATGTGGCTGAATCGGCAACCAGGCCTTATTTTCCTCTGTTTTACAGTGCAGACCTCCTACACCTGTGCCTCTCTACCTGACGCACTGCCACTAGCAGGGGTAAATGAGTAGAGAGCCAAGAACTTGTTTTATAAAAAATGTTTTGGCTGCAGTGCCCTTGAATGGGAAAATCGATTTGGTAAATCTCCTCAGGCCACACGTTATTAGAGGGTTTTAGGACATTATATCTGTTGTCTGGGTTTTGCTTTTAGTGCTCACATGCCCTGTGTCACTGGAGCACAAGCTCACAGATGTCATCTTATGAATATAGGAAATCTGTCCTGAGCCATTTGCGTTGCTCCTGGTAGCTTTCCAAAATATCTTCTCCGTATTTCTTCAACTGAAACAAAAGCAAGCCAAGAGCAGCAGTGACAACAACAACAGAAAGGAAGAGGGAGAAAGAGCTACCTGGTTCCCAAGATGGGAAACGTGAAAAATTCCCTTTTACTGGAATCAATCTCTTGCATGTTCCAGGCCTACCTCGGACACAGTTTCAGAAGAGGAGCTTTGCTGCTCCCAGGCCCTGTTCCCTCTTTTTTTCTCTTCTTGTTCCCAGGCTCCTGCATCCTACAAATGCCACCACCAGTTATGTATTCCTTTGCGTGTTGCTCTGGTGGCTCTCTGTCACTCAAAATGTCCCTCTTGCCGAGGTTAATGACTGTGAGCAAGGACTTGCTAGTTGGCATCTACCCTTCTGGAGTGAAGCACACAGAGCCTTTCAAGCCCTGCGCAATTGCCTGCGACCTTTGACACTCCACGGCCTCTGTATCCCGACCTTCTCTGCTCTTTTGGTTAATGACAATTATAAATGTTCAAGAGGCACACCACTGAGGCAAGAGGCCTCAGCTAATTGGGCAACGTGATTAAATGGAGGTAGACATTTTTTTCCTCCGGTACACAGCAATGTATATTTCAAGAGTATAAATAATGACTTTGAAAAAAAAATTAAGTCTAAAATGGAACGGAGGTTTAAAAGAAAAATAAATTTAAGTTTAGGTTTGGGGGGGGTGGAGGGGGAACACATTCCTGGTTGCAATTTTGGATTTTTCTTGATGGATGGATTTGCTTCAGGTGGGGGATGTCAAAGGCTCAGGTGTGCGGCGGGGGAGGGTGGACTGCAGCTGCAGTGCAGCGAGGCCAGATGGCTTGCAAGGAAGGAGCGAAAACTCAGGAAATTCTAATGATGAGAAGCCCTCAAAGAGCTTTCAGAGAGCAGGCAGACCTGCTGGGAGTCCTGGGAGCTGTTGCAATTAGCATCTAGAAATGACTGTCTGAAATATAGGTCTACAGTACGACACAGCCTCAGCGTCTGGAGCATGTGCTCAGAACAGACACACAAACCAGCCGGCCATACACATATGTCCCCTATAGATGCAAGCATATATATTCATATATTATATATAAATCATGAGTATATAAATATATACAATTTGTACACATTTGTCAAATCTATGCTGATTAGAATAAAATCAAATGGGGGGAGGGTGGCAGACCACGAGGGTTCCCAGTCTCCATCTGTTGTGAACTCTCCCATGTTGCTATCAGGAATGAGCCCTGGCTGCTATCTGGGAAGGGACTGGTTTCCCGAGGCGACAGCCATGCCCAGCCGAGCGCAGGCTGAGCTCTGCACCTTCCAGGGAAGATGTCCCACCCGCCGAAGGTGAGGATGCCACCGTTGCTCGGGCGGCAGCCAAGCTCTCTCTTCTTGAGCTGAGATGAGCCTAAGACCTTTTCCTTGTAAATGCTACATGATCATCTCAAATAGCCAAGTGACCATGGACAAAAGATGTTCTAATAATGTTTAAGCAGAGTTCATGTGAAAAGAGCTCACAGCCCGCCTGGGCCTCTTTCTAGTCATCAAGGTGCTTCTGTGTGAGTGTGTTTGTGTGTGTGTGTGTATTTGGAGGCTGGTGGGGAGGTTGGGACTAGGTAGGAAGGAAGGCATCATCTTCTTCTGTTTTAGAAAAACAGATGCACTGAGAGTTTGTGATTAGCTCATCGTCTCCCATAAGCAGGGAACCCTTGCAGTGGACTCCTAGTGGAGTGCTCTTGGGGAGGACATAAGACACGAGGAGAAAGGGCCTGGTCCTACTCTTTCACTAATAGTGTTGGGGCATGAGTTGGCAACAACTTGAGCAGAGGACAGGCAGAGCGAGGAGCAGGCGCTGCGGCTGTGCTGGGGTGTTGGCTAGCGGCCCCTCCCCGCTCCCTACCTACTTCCTGCCTATCCCACCGTCATCTTCAGGCTGAAATCCCCTTTGCTTCATTTCATGGACTTATGTGGCCTTGACTCCATCGCTGCAATGTCACACCACAGTAGCTAGCTCAAGTTTCACGTGAAGAGCTGTTTGCCCCGGCAGTGCCTGGAATGAGGAATGGGGTGGGGGGTGCTCCATCTTCTCCATGGCTCAGAGAGCCTGCTGGCCTGGTTTGGTAACTGTCATACTTGGTGACACAGGAGATGGATTGGGGACAAAAAGAATTCCTGCTGGGCTTGGGGTACTGTAGGAATTCCATTTACTCTCCACTCCAACTCTCCTCCCTCCCTGCTCCCTCCCACCCCCCGCCTCTGGCTAATTTGTGCATTTTAGAGCAATGCTACATTTTCTGCTATCTGAGTTTATTTCTGGTCCTTGCTGGGGAATCAGTAAATGGGGCCCTGAAAGTCTCAGTTTAAAAAGAAAAAAACCCATAACAAAGCAGTCTCTCTCTCTCTTTCTGTCTACACATACACGTATGTATACATATATATTTTTTTCTCTCTCTCTTTTTTTTTTTTTGCTGCTTTTCCCTTCCCCTGTAGCAGAAGTCTGTTGACTGTCTCACATGGTGCTCATTGAGTTGGTGCAGGTAAAGTCACTTGTCCTGCCAGACACTCTGCCTGCTGGGTTTTTCTTTTTAATTTTTTTTTCTGTATCCATTTGCCCCCAGGGAGTGCTGTAAAACACGTTGAGGATGAAAGAAAAAAATAACAACAAATAAACCAAAACAAAGATGAGGCTCCAAGATTTTACAGCCCAGGGTGGTTTGGGAACACAGAAGACAGCAGTGAGCGGCGCATCTTGGGTGTGACAGGCGTGTGTGGGATTGAGGTGGCAGGGTAGGAGAGAGGGTGGAGTGGGACACAAGGTGGGGGACCACTGGTGACAGCATCTGAGATCAAAGTCCCACCCTAAAGGCAGCTTAGAGCCAAGCCAGGGTTCTTAGCACTAGGACGGAGCAAGACTCATGGCTGTTTGTCCCTCTCAGCTCAGTGTGTGCTGCTGTCTCGGCTGGCAGTCGCTGCGCAAAGGGACAGGGCAGAGGACCAAGAGGACAGGAAGCTGCATGGGGATGCCGACTGAGCCGAGGCCTGGCCAGAGCTATGACAGGCCAGCAATCAGAATGAGAACACGGATAACAGTCGACGAGGAAGTGAAGCAGTTGGGTATGGTGGAAAGGCTCTGTGACTTGGAGGCAGAAGGTCTGGGCGGCCTCTGCCGTTTGTGAGCTGGGAGCCTCAGGAAAGGGTTTATTTACCCTCTGTGAAACGGAGCCGACGAATACCTCCACCCTCCCGACCTCACCAAGGTACTGTGAGAATTAATTAAACACATTAAGGCCCCAGAACCCAAGCCCATGCTAATTCACTACTTGGCCAACTGCAGCCACCTAACAATTGAAGAAAGAAAGAAATAGGTGAGCATAAAACAGAAAATAGAGCAAAGATGATTAGCCAAAATAAGCAAGAGGGAGGTCGGCAGAGAACTAAGCAAGAACTGAGTGAGTGGCAATGGCACTGGCAGAGGTATCAGATTCACTCAAAGATGGAAAAAGAGCGGCAGGGCGCAACAAGTGTGCAGCAACACTCTGGTGTGAGCACCTGAAGAGTAGCTGCTGGGCGGGGGAGTGGCAGGCAGGTGCTGCGAGAAGGGACAGCAGGGGAGAAACCACCGGGTGAGGATGGGTGAGACAAAGCCCAACCTCTGTCTGTTTTAGGGAGGCCGAAGTTGCACAATCATTGGACAGATGGAGTCGGCTTGGACACGTTGAAGCTGAAGGTGAGGAAGAGCTGTATTTGAAGCCTGGAGCAGGTCAGCTTATTTGAAATTTAGGACACATGAGATCTTTATTCAAAGCAGCAATCTAAGGAAGAGACTTAGAATTTTCTCCAAAGAGACAGCACTCACTGCTTTGCTCTGAACCCAACGATCTGGTTCAAACTGGAAGTTAAAGCAAATATTTGGGAGATCAGAGAAAGGGAGACCATCTCCAACTGAAGAGACGGCACGTCAAGCTTCTGTAATTCAGTGTCATGACACCGTAGAGGAAAGAGTTTCTGGAAGGAGGTGCAAATATTGTTTTGCCTTTTGGGAGGGGAGCCAGGGAAAATGGAATGATTGTAGTTGATTTAAGGGGTAAAAGTTGAGAGGCAAAGGACAACTGAGGTTGAAAGGGCTCCTCTGAGTAGTTCTTTTGTTCATGGGCAAGATGTTGCTGCTGACGGGCTCAAGGGGAGTGGGAGGGCACGGGAGGAGTGGGAGGGATGATGGATTGCTGATGAACCTATGAAGAATGAGGCAAAGCAGCATGAAACCATTTGTTTGGGCTTTATAGATTTTCTAATAAAAACGTCAAGGATTTTTCACACCATTTTGAAAATGTCATCAAATGCAAAACAGTTCTTCTTGTGCCAGCGACAAAGGCTGCATTTCCAATGGTAAATTCCAGCTCAGGATGCAATAGCAAACATTTTCAGGTTTTCCTGCAAGTCAAACCAGGGGTCAGGTTTGGTCCAGGACACTTTGGGGTGACCTTTGATTCTTCACAGGAATGGAACCCTCCCAAGAGAACCCAAGACTTTCCTGGTTGTGAAGTATTTGGACAGTGATTAAGGGTTAGTGTTAGGCTGGGCGCGGTGGCTCACACCTGTAATCCTAGCACTCTGGGAGGCCGAGGTGGGCAGATTGCTCGAGGTCAGGAGTTCGAAACCAGCCTGAGCAAGAGCGAGACTCCCGTCTCTACTATAAATAGAAAGAAATTAATTGGCCAACTAATATATATAAAAAAATTTAGCCAGGCATGGTGGCACATGCCTGTAGTCCCAGCTACTCAGGAGGCTGAGGCAGCAGGATTGCTTGAGCCTAGGAGTTTGAGGTTGCTGTGATCTAGGCTGATGCCATGGCACTCTCCCTAGCATGGGCAACAAAGCTAGACTCTGTCTCAAAAAAAAAAGGGTTAGTGTTAAACCATTGAGAACATCAGAGAGTCCACCTCTGAGCCAGATTTGGAGAGTGGAGTGCATATCTCTAGACTTCTGATTCAGGCAGGTTCTTCCTGATGCAGCCGTTAAAAACATCTTCCAATGGACTCTCCTGTCTCTTGTCTGCCCCCATGCAATCTGCCTCACACACTTCCTCAAAGTTACTGTCATTATTGCAGTTGTTTTAGAGCATCTCTCATCACATGACAGCCCAGCTCAAACACCTTCAATGGCTTCCCTTTGCCTATTGTTGTTTCCATTTCATAACATTTTTATTTAACCCAAGAAATCCAAAATGCTATCATTTCAAAACACAATCTGCATTAGAATGATGAATAAGATAATATATGCTTTCTTCATACTGAGATTTGAAATCCAGTGTGTATTTCACCAGTTACAGCACATCTCAATGTGGAGGTTAAATTTTTTTCAGATATACTTGATCTGTATTTTGCTTTCATAAGATTTACAGTTTTAAGAGAAGATTCACAAAGTTATCCAAACAGACCTTACAATT
The DNA here is from genome assembly GCA_008750895.1 of Mirza zaza. Classification (NCBI taxonomy): domain Eukaryota; kingdom Metazoa; phylum Chordata; class Mammalia; order Primates; family Cheirogaleidae; genus Mirza; species Mirza zaza. The sequence continues at coordinate 32,041 of VSMD01013977.1, forward strand.
TTCCAGTAACCAAATCAAATATCAGTTTTTAGAGCTGAATTTACACTAAATTTGTTTTTAAAAAATTTTGTAAAATTTTTTCTTCTCTAAAGCTTTAACTTGGTATAGACACACTAGTTTAATTTGAGTCAAATAAAAAATCCCATTCTTAGTGCAGAGTAGTTTTCCTGTTGTAGGAACAGACCACTCCCCTTAGCCTTTTAAATTAATTACAAACTTCTTTGACTGGCTTTTAGTACCCTAAGTCCTTTGCAGCCTTAGCTTCTGTACCTTGGCATGTATCCATGCTCTGGCCAAACTCAACCAGCCTTTGCCCCCTCCCCAATGCTGTGCGCCCCGGCTGTCCAGTGCAGTGCCTTTGAGCAGGAACATCTCTCCTCCCTCCATCCAGGGCACTGTCCCTTCACACCATTGTTGCCTATTGAAATTCCAACATTCCTTCAAGATTTGTCTCAGAAGCCACTTCTTTCTTGAAATCTTCCCTGATCCTCTCAACTTGTCAACTGTGATTTCTCTTTCTTTTGAAACTTCAAAGCATGTTGGTGCCTTCGATCAATCCACTTTAACATGTATTCTAGTTTCCACATTCTGGTTTAATCCAAGATGCTCATTTCCTTGAAGTAGAAAACTGTGCCTCACGCATTTTTGAGCCCCCTGCACCCACTACCTGCAATAAAGTTTCTTCCAGTTGTCTCCGTACAGGCCGCCGTGACTCGGGAAGAGTGAAAGCAGTCACCTTAGAGCAGGGGTCCTCAGACTTTTTAAACAGGGGGCCAGTTCACTGTCCCTCAGACCGTCAAAGGGCCGCTGGAGAGTGCAGCGCACATTCCACACATGTGCACTGTGAGCACGGTATGAGTTGGCTGCTAAGCAGGACAGGCAGCGGCGGCAAAAACACTCGGTGGGCCGGATAAATGTCCTCGGAAGGCCGCATGTGGCCTGCAGGCCGTAGTTTGAAGAGGCCTGCCTTAGAGTGAGTCTGCTTTTCCATTTCATCTCTATTAAGATTTCCATGCTGAAAGGACCATATATGGGACGGGGAGAGAAGAGAAAATAAGGAAAGGCAGTTGGGCTTTGTGTCTTGGTCCCATCTAGCACATGAAATCTGCTTCCTCACACTTGGCTTTTAGAGGTGTCTTTTTCCTGGGCCCAGAAGCAGAGCCCCAGGATGGGCGTACAAATGTGCTGTGTCCTTCCCTCACTGGCTCCATGCAGCTCTGAGATAAGAAGTCAAAAGACCAAGAAGAGAGAGATGGTTTCCGAGGAAACTGCTGCACTTGAGTAACTTCCAGTGGGACTTTCTCTAGAGGGTACTGTAGTTGGGTCCCACTCCAAACATCTCCTCTTGGATTTTCTAAGCGTGGGGTCACTGGACCCCTAACACTGGAAGGGGTCACCTTTGAGGACCAAAGTGAACACAGGAATTACCTTCTTTGACTTAAAAAAAAAAGTATTGATCTGGAGAGGGGCTAGAGGGAAGGCAGTAAGGGTTACCATGGTTCATCTAGAAGATGACACAGGGGTCAACCCAACAGGCTTGCTGCCTTCTGCCCCACCAGAGCCCCCAAACTGTTGGTGGTTGGATTAGTGCTGTTTATGCAAGAGCTTTGTAGTATGCAGGAAGAAAACTTTGAGAAGCTTAATAAAGCAGCTCCCAGACACAATTTGAAGGGTGTAGCAAGCTACCGTGAGGATAACTGGCAATTGCTCAATGTGTTAGTGACACACAGTGTGATGGTTTGGTCCTACTACAGCCACCAGTGGTTCATGGTAGAATGCTACACAAGCCTGTCTCGTGCCTGAGTTTGCATATCTAGGAGGGGTTGTTACTGTTGTTTCTGGCAACCTGACCACACGTTATGACTGTTTTAGCTTCGAGCTGGAAAGATACGCAGCTTTTTCATTCATTCACTTAACAGATCACTTATTAAGTACCTGCCATGCACCATGAGGATGCAGCAATGAGCAAAACAGCAGAGTCCCTGTCCTCACACACATGTTAGCACAAGGAAATACATACACACAGTAGCCAGTAGTGCTAAATTCTTGAAAGAAAGATCAAGATGTGTGAGAAGACAGAGGTCAGAGAGTGCTGTTTGAGATAGAGCAGCCTGTCTAAGGAAGCCTCGTTTGAGGGGCAGCATTTGAGCAGAGACCTGTGTGAGGTGTGTCCCCGGGGGAAGGTCCTTGGTACCTAGAGAGAGAGGAGAGTTGAGTCAGACAAATGCAAGAAGTTCTGTGAGCCTGTTTCCATGGTCTAAAATAAGGCTCATAACACCTACCCTACCTGTCAAGAGGCTTGTGTAGATTAAATGCAATAACGTATGTAAAGTGCTTAGAATGTGGTAGAAACGCCCCCGGGTGGGGGAGGTTATTAATGATAGCGGATGCTGCTCCAGAGCCTGGGAGCTCCTTCTACTCTTGCATTTCAACCCTGCAATCTCTCTGGGCCTCTTGCTCAGTCTGTAAAACGGAGAAACAACCCTTGCCCCCTCCTCAAAGGAATGCCACGGCCAGGTGAGGACAGCTCCTGGGAGAAAGCTCGCTGGGAGAAGGCCAGCGCGCTGTGAGGGGCCAGCCCTGACCGCGGGGCGCTGGCTGCAGAGGACCGGCCCCGGCCGGGTCCTTTAGAAACGTGGGCGTTAGACTGTGGCAGGGACAGATTTGATAGCATGAGAGAGAGCTGGGAAGAGCGCCAGGCCCAGGATGGAGGCTCGGCAGCAGGGCAGGTTTAGAGTGACCTCCAGGAAGCAACAAAGCAGCGACACAAACAGGAAGCTGGCGACAGGGTGGGGCCCCGCGAGGGCTGGGAAGAGCCCAGGCTGCCACGCAGGAGCTGGGGACAGGGGAGGGGGCGCAGGGATGAGCGTGGCGCTCCAGGGGCAGGAAGGGAGGCCTTTCTTCCCTGAGGTCCTGGGGGGTGGGGGGCTGTTTATTGCCATTCTCATGCCAAATAAAGCTTCCCTTTCATTTTTCTTAAGGAGAAAACAGAAAGCTGCCTATTTTGTAACCTCCCATTCCCACCCTGCTCTGTGGAGAAAGGGTTTTTTGTTTTGTTTTACTTTCTTCTTACTGATTTACACATCCACCTGGTAGTTGGTGAAATATCACTTCATCCCTGGGCCTGCCATTGCCCTCTGCTGATTCCAGGCGCCAGGAATCCGTGCCTGCCTTATTATTGAGAAAACTACCCGGTAGACGATTGACTCTCAATGACTACAGGATCTGCGTCTCAAATAATATGAATGGATTGCAGATTGAGTCATAGGACCCAGCACCAAGAAGCACAAACTCCATTCTTTCTTTCGAGTTCCATCTCCAATCTCGTGTCACTCTCAAAATTGATAGAACAGCCTGAAGCCATTGAACAGAGTTATGTCAGCAATCACCGTTCTAATTCTTGCATATAGATGCCAATATGTCAAGGGGACTCAGGCAAGGGGACAACAGGGCGGCTTTATTTAGCGTTATGACAAGAAAATGTTTGAATACCAAGGAGCTCACGAGCTTTGCAGCAGCAGGGGAAAACGGGAAAAAACAGCCCCCCCATGGACACCTGCTTGGAACTCCAGTGGCCCTGCGCAGTGCAAAAGGAGATTGCTAACAAAACGGTTATTCAGCAGTTCTCCAGATAAACCCAAAGGTAACAAGTACGGATGGAGCAGATGTCAGGAGACTGAGCGCTACTTTGGAAAACTGCCGAGATATTTAAAAATAGCGCTTTCTTATTAACCCAAGCATAATGCTGAAAGTCCTTTAAAATAAAACTTCCCAGATGCCACCTGCATCTGACATGGCAATAGGATGAATGCCAGTGCGTCCACTGACACTGGAAATGTTCTTAAGAAACAGCCTCGACTGATTGTTCCGGCACAAACAAATCACAAACTAATTTATGTATTCCTGCAGCTGCACCCCAGCAGAGGCGGGGGGAGTCAGACCAATTCACAGTTGACTAGTGCTGCCTCATTCTTTGCAGATTTTGGCATTTAACTATAATTAAGATTTATTGTTCACTAGCTTGCAGGTCAGGGCAAGCATGACAATACGGGTAACTTTTCTGTTTACTAGTAAAATGTCTGGTAGGAGGAAGCCTCAAACCTTCCAAGCAGAACTTGACAGAAATAAATAGCTTCTCTTCACTCCAGGACGAGCGCATTTACCGATTTTAATCAGACACGAGGAGTCACTTGAAGGGAGGGCAGGGAGAAAGCGGAAAGAGCTGCTGGACTGTGCTGTTGCTCTTGCACCAGAAGGGTAATGGCCATAAGCCAAATCAATTATTGCTGATCTTCTGGATTTGGGGAAGGGATTGTCTGCCTGGAGTGGGAGGGAGAGAGCCCTTGATGCTGACAAAGGTTCTGCAGAGACTGGGACCTGCGGTTTTTCACCGCCTCTCCTTGCCACCGAGAGGAGAACCATTCCTCATCTCGCCTCACTCCCAAGGATGCCCTTGGACCGAATCAGATGGCCGGGGGAGGAGAGGGCAGGGTTTAGCAGTCAGCGGCCACTCACCTGCTTTTACAGCCTGCCTGCTGAGGGCCTGTGCAGGTGACCCAGGACACAGCAGGTGTGAACGAACAGACAGTCGTAGGCAGACAGATGAAGAAGGGCATCTCATCCCCTTTGGTTTATTAGAAGGCAGAGATGCTGAAGCATAACATGCTTTAGTTTTCCAGCATCTATAATTTATTGTGTATTACTGTTTGGCCTCCTTGGGATCTTTCTGTCGGTGTCTGTATCAAACCAAAAAACATCACTCACATGGACCAGAGGTTTGGAGCCTGAGCTTGTCCTGTTTCTCTTGTTCCCTTACAGAGGAGGGAGGAGTCCTTTGCTTTTCCATAGTGCTGCTGACCAGAGAATATAAGTTTATATGATAATGCAAAAAATGTCTTTGTATCTCACCTTAAACTATAAAGGATTCAAAATGTGGCTCTCAAAAATTCGTACAACACTTCAGGAAAAAATTAAGGGTGAAATATGAGTGGGGAAATCCAGTGATTCCTGCATTCTCCTGTTTCATGTTGCCTGTTACTATTTGAGCCACCAGTTCATGGAAGCTGCAGAGGGTTTGACTCAGTACTGCAGTGACTCGGTTCTCCCTGGGTGCCTTGATTTGAACACATTTGTTTTCCTCTTTATCAGAAAAATATCTCGAGATTCTCAGAAGTAGAAGGAAACTTTTTTTGACATTAGGAGAAAAGTATAAAAACAAACATTTTCCCCAAAGATGAAAAGGGAAAAAGGGTGTAAAATTAATTTTAATGGTGGATATAGACAAGTCTAAAAGAAGATTTTAAAAACCTCCCATGTATTTTAGCAACTGAAGGTGTTTTTGTAGTCCTACATACCAGATTTCTAATCTTGTGGAATCCAGTTCAGTCAAAGTGCTGCTGAATCATGGAAGAGGAAGATATTATTGTGGGAGGGTGGATTCTAATATTTACATTTGGTTGTTAGCAGTATTTTTAACCATTTAAAGAAAAATCAAGTCCTTGCTTCCACTCAAGTCACTGTCATTAGTTTAATTTTCAGACCTTGCTGGTTTAAGTCAGCATTACTGTATCCCAAGGAAACGTGAGACAGGCACAGAAAGGTTCAAGGAAGTCTCACAGAGAGCAGACTTGACCCTAAATGCCAGCCTCATTTACCAAGCCACGGAAATTTGAACTTGGTGATGCTCTGCAAGGTCATCTCCCGAGAACACAAACAGCCACCACACGGTTCTCCCGTACTGCTGATACCAGCAAAACACATTTATAAACACGGGCATCTGCCATCGTGGACGCAGACCGGCACGGCAAAGGACGTGCAGGACACGGCAGCAGCCATTTAGTGGACAGGACATCATTGAACACACCGAGGAGGGAAGGGGGGAGGGAGCTGCATGGCAGAACAGGTGGGAAGCTGGAGGAAAATCACTTTGCTCTCAGCTGGGGAGGGCTTTGTGGAGGAAGCGGGATTTCAGGAGCTGCTAGAATGATTGCAGGAGACAGCTTGACAGGATGGGATGGGGCAGGATTCCAAGCGCAGGGACTCCTGCCCAGGACGAAGGAAACCCTGAAGGAGGGAATATGTGCTTAGCTGAAGGGGCAGTGAGAAAAATTCCAAGGAAGGAAGAGGATGAATATTATCAGATAATAATAATAATATTATTATTATCTGATAATAATATAATTATATTATATATAATAATATATATAATAATAATATCAGATATTAGCAGGGCGACTTGGATGCACAGGATGTAGCTCCTCCTCCCCTCAGACACAATCACTATCTTCCCCTTGTTGCTGAATCCGTCATTACTTTGTTACAGTCCTGGGCCTTTCATCTTTGTTTCTAAGAATAATATGGCACCCAGATTGGTCGCCACACTCATAACGGAACCTTAAAACATGGCAGACGATTCGTCGGACTGCCTGCAATAAAGATGAAACGGATTGAAACACGGAAAATAACTCCCTGTTAGGGGATTTTTAGAAATCTTGTTTTTTAAATTAGAGAAGAGAAGAAGACCATGGAGTAATGATTATTTCCCAAGACAGAAAGAATTAGGAGTTACATGTTTTTTTTTTTAAGAGATGGTGTCTTGCTATGGTTGTCTAGGCTGGAGTGCAGTGGCTATTTGCAGGTGGGTGTGATCTAGCTCACCGCAGCCTTCATCTCCTGGGCTAAGCGATCCTCCTGCCTCAGCCTCCCGGTAGCTGGGACTGCAGGAGCACACCACCATAACCAGCAGGAATTTACTTTTAGGAGGAGGAGGGGACACGATAGTTTTCTATCTTCAAGGAAAAAATATAGAGACATCAGAAATTTCAGGTGCCTTTAACCAATACTGCTGAGTTACCCTCCAAAAAATGCTGTAGGACTGTTTACTCCCACTAACAGTTTGTGAGAGACTGGCTATTTCTCCAAACCCTTCCCAGGACTGGAAGGTATCTGTATTTATGATATCATAGGCCAAGAAGTGGTATCTTGTTTTGCTTTGCTCTTCACTGATCGTTGTGGGGAACGTTTGTCTAAATCTAAGTCTTTATATCTGAATCTATATCTATGCCTAATCTGTCTTGACGATTTGCACCTCTTCTGTGAATTGTCTGTTCAAACCTTTTGCCCATTTCTTCTATTGGGCTCTTTATCACTTATTATTTTGTACACGTTCTTTGTATATTAGGGATATACATACAATGGGCACTCTATATGCACCCTTGCCAGCATTTGGTACAATTGATTTTCTTAATTTGCCAATTTAACAATCTATTAATAAAAAGGGTATTTTGCTGGTTTTGTTTTTATATACTTGCTTATTAATGAGGTTGAACATTTTTTTCATATGTTTATCAGACATTTATATTTCTTTTGCAAATAATCTCCTTGTTCACTTTTGGGAGATGCTGATAGTGTTTTTTCTTACTGGTTTGTGGGACCTATTTATAGGACATGAACCCAATGTCTATTACTTATTATAAATATTTTGTCACAAAAGTTTTAGGCACTTCAGGTATCTAAGAGCTACCAGTGAGCTTTTCCGCTTGGTTTACAGGGAAACTTCTGACACTGTGGACAGGGTGTCAGGAAGAAACGTGTGTGTTTCAACTCCAGGTTATGTTCTCCTGAAGTTTCTGAAATGAAACATAAGTTATCATCCTGAGGATTAATTTCCTTTTAAAAAATACCCTACCTGGTCTATATAACAAATGATATTTCTTGTGATAATATGGCTTTGACCATGTAGCATGTAACATAGTAACCCTGGCCTTATTGTGCCCAAGGCACATTTGCTTAACTTTATTACCATCGAGCTGATGAATTAAAATGCCCCTGCTTCTCCCCTGGCCACAGGAGCTGGGGCTGGGGTGGGGGTGGGCAGGGAGTAGGGGTCAGCCCACTGAGAGTGGAATTACCAAGCTGTAGGACGGGCAGGGAGGAGACTCGAACCTGGCCTCAAATGCCACCTGCACTCTTGCTTGTCCGTGTCTTCAGACTTCATCTTATTTTCTCTCTTGGTAGGCTGGCCTTCTTCATGTGGAAGAAACCTTGCACTGTCAGCCCCTAGAGAGAGGCAGACTCAGTTCTCTTTTAATTGCATCCTGTAGAAAACACTCTCACGAGGGCCCAATTTGGGCCAGGAGTAGGGTTGATAAATAAAATACAGGACACTCAGATAAATTAGAATTTCACAGAAGCAACTCATCGTTTTTATGTTATAGGTATGTCCCAAAGGTTGCATGGGATATGCTTATAGTAAAAAGGTATGCACTGTTTATCTGAAATTCAAATTTAACTGGATGGCTTGTATTTTTATTTGCCAAGTTTGGCATCCCTCGTCTGCCCATAGAGCCTAGAGGCAGGGACTTGTGTCTGTCTACCCTCACATCCCCGAGTGAATGGACCGGCTCATGTCCTTACTGCTGCCCACTTCCTGGGGCTGGGGTTGGGGCTGGGGTTTAATCATGCCGAGCAGGCAGTCCGATGGGTGCCCACACCTGCCCTGCTTAGACAGACATCCCACCAGCTCTCCCATGCCCTGGCTGCCCTCCTGAGCATGCCCTTACTCGATAGCACAGCCCTCCGAGGTTCTCTGTCGTTGTTTGCTAGCTCTCTGGGTTCCTGGTCGGGGCTTGTCCAATGCATCTGGGCACACATTAGGTGGCAGGACACACCTGGGTGGCACAGATTCAGCCCAAAGTCCCCCATATGTGTTACATGATCTTCCTTCCACACCTGTCCCCCAGTCACCACTACTGCGCTCCCATGATAGCACTTGTCTCTGGAGAGGACACCTATGTGCTTGTCCTTTCTACTTCTTCACAGCTTGAGCCTATGCAAATGTCCCTTTACCCTTGGTGCCTTCCATTCCAGCCTGCCCTGTCCCTGCCAAGCCTCACCTGGTGCAGGGGCTTGGCTCTGGGTGGGGTGGCCAGTGTGTCAAAGAGCACCGTGCAGCAAGGGCGTGGGTTGGGGCAGGTGCAGCAGACAGGACACGGGGTCAGGCCCACCAGGGACTGGAGTCGGCTCATCCAGGGACCCTGGACTTCCTGGGATGCTCCTTAACTGATGGCTCTGTAAGGGCAAAAGTATCCAGGCCCTCCCCTTCCTGCATCCTCCCCTCCCCCCTTGCATTTCCTGGGCCCTCCATCCTGGGTCCCCTGCCCTCCTTCCATTTTCCCTCCCCTCCTGGGGCCCCCTTTTTCCCCCTACGCTTTCCCAAGCTCTCTGCCCGCTCCGCTCCCTCTCCTCCCATTTAAAGAGCACTTAATATATACAGGGCACCTTACATATCTTTTTCCTCTTTTTATCATTTTAACAACTCTATGGTGCAGCAATAATTATTTGCATTTTGCAGATAAAAACTGGAGACGTTAAGAAATTGATATTTAAGGAGATCCAGCCAGAGGATGATGGAGATGGCTTTGAACCCTGATCTTTAGCCGGCAAAGTCTACATTTGCCAGGGCCATGTTGCTCTGCCACGTGGCCCTCAGGGGCTGAGGTTTTAAGGGCAGGACATGTGCATGGGTGGGCAAGGCCCACATTTGGACGTTTCTGGGTAGGTGTCCCACGCAGCATTGCAGGCGCGCTCTACCCACTGCGCCAGTGCTCCCCCTCCTCCTCCCATCTGTGCCAGCCCCCACCCGCTCCATCATCACCTGTCTGCACCCTGTGCCTTTGTTTTTCATTCATTACACTGTAGGTTAGCTGCTTCCTCCCACATCTAGGGAGGCATTATTACTTTGCAAACAAAACATGTCCTGCTCGGCCTGGAAGATGGGTTGTCTGCAGAGATTTCCTGCACACTGCTGTGCTCATCGCAGCTCAGGATTCTTGTAAACTGCAGTCACAGAGGGTGGCACTTCCTGCCGGAGGGAACCTTGTCCTCTCCCTGACCTCTGTCTTATTATCCTTTGCCTTCCATCTTGGAATCCGGCTGCCATTTGCCCCAGGCCCTCGTGCTACCAGCGTCAGGACATCCCAGGCAGGGAGAGGACCGGGCATCATGTGGAGGTGGCAGGGACAGACAGACATGGCCAAAGGGGCTGTGTTCCTGCCTCGGTCCTTGCTGGCCATTCAGCAGACCCAGTCCCGGAACCGCTGAAGGCCAAGCCGTGCGATGTCCCTGAGCTCCAGTGCGGCCAGTTATGTCACAAATAAATAAAGGTGGAGAGTGTGTGTGGGGTCCTTCCTGGTCCCTGTATAGAACCTTCTTTGAATGATGAGATTCTGACACCCAGCTGGAGCTGAGAGTGTGTTTCAGGGCTGTGGTCTCTCCTTCACCAGCTCCTGACTGCATTTTGCCTCTGGCCTGAGAGTCTCTGCTTGGTCTTCTCTCAGTCTCTTTCCCTCTCTCTCTCTCTCTCTCTCTCTCTCTCTCTCTGTCTCTCTCTCTCTTCTCGGCCCCTTTCCAGGTTTCAAAAGGGGAAGGGACTGGGAAGCAAATTCAGGCCCTGATTTTTGAGTGGGGTGAAACCTTTCACATGAAGAAATAAAAGAACATACATTATAGCTTGGAAAACAATGGTAATATTTAATTAACCTTTTGAAATGGCTGATCTGCAAATCTGTACATGTCAGCTCATCTTCAGAACAGAGGCACCGTGTGTGTCGATGCCAAAATCAACATGCTGCTCCATGGATTTCCTCCACGGGGATTTCGCAGGGGAAAAAAGTAAGAATATATCCCCCTCCTCCTGTTTCCTCCCCTCCAAATCAGTTGTGTTACTTTTAAAAATTCATGTGCTCCAGCTGCCCTTGCCAAGGTTGGATGTGGCCTGTTGTGCGGCACATCTGAGGACCCCACGCTGAAGCTTGGCTCCTATCTCTGTCATTGTAGCAGACAGGCCTCGGGCCTCCTGGGGGACCGAGGGTCAGTTCTGATGACAGCAAAAATCAGCTCGATGCACTTGGAGCTCTCCCAACGCGGCACATATCCACAGGACAAAGGGAATTAGACTCATCTGCAAGTGTCAACTCTCTGGCTTTTTTAGTGGTGTTTTTTCCTTGTGAAGGTGGTGTGCTCTCTTAGTTTGAGAAGTCATGTCATCCAGGGAGCACCGAAGTTGGCTCATTAAAATATTACCTGGTTAAAGTAAATCAATGTTGATGGAATTGTTTAAGGTATTCTCCCTTGTGGAGCTGGTGTGTCATGCTGATCAACCCGTGACTCCCATCACCACGGGCTACATGGAAACCCCTCCTCTCTGCTCGGCACCCCATACCTGCTTTAATGAGCATGTTTCACGATGTAATCGGAAGCCCGAGTTGATGGGTGGTGACTAATACATTTCATTTCCTTTTATCAACGGCAGTAGCAAAAAGAATTAGGGAGGGGGATGTTTTGCTCTTTGGGACTTCCAGGAATGAAGGAGTGTGGGCCTCAAGGAAATGAACGTGGAACAGTTGATTTGCACCTTTAAACTGTGCATATATATCAATCAAGTGACAAAATGCATTTTGATATGTTTAAAGAAATCACTGTAACTTGTAAAAAGTCTTTTGTTGTTGTTTTTATGTGTTTTGACTGATCAAAGAAAAAAGTGTAGGATTTTTAAGAACATGTGGCAAAACTGTAAAGCTTTGAGTAAGAAAGGGTTAAGGCATATGAAGACTTGATCAAGGTGGAAAGAGGCACAGTGGATTAGATGGAGCAATTATTTGATTGTTAAGGTCGCTTTTTCCTGGTTGGAAGGACATAGCACAGTTGGGTACAACAATTGCAAAACGATCCTATGTCTGTCATTCTAGCAAGATCAATACACGTGGGATCAAGAAATTAGGCTAGAAGGTGTGAGATCTTCCTTAAGATGACCAGTAGTGTGCCTTGCAGAAGAGGAAGTAGCTCATTGTGAGGGACCGACCATCAGTGACTCAGCTTACTCAGCAAGGACATGAAAACCAATGACACAACACCCAGGAGTGTTAGAAATAGCAGATCTACCAGTGGCAGTTGCAGGGTTGAGAGCCAAGGTCTTTTTGGTCCCTAAAAGCATGGAAGGTACTAGGAAGTGAGGTTTTCTGGAGGTAGAGAGAAAATTCGTGGTTTGGTGATAAGCCTACACTTAGAGATCACTTGCTACACTCCAAGCTTGTACTAGGTACTTTACAAGCCTTAGCACATGTAATCCTCACAACAAGCCTATGAGGTGTTTGCCAGTGTTAGCCTGAGTGAAGACTCTGAGGCACAGAGGGGTTAAGTAACTTGTTCAAGGTCACACAGAATATACCGATTCTGAGTACTAATTGAAGAGTTGAGGTGAAGAGGAATGTGTCGGTTATATCCAATGGCTTGAATTTGTTAAATGGATTTTCTCTGTTTTTTTTGTCATTTTAGTTTTGTTTAGCAATTGGGCTCAGATGCTTAACCTGCCTTTCCCAGTATATAATGGCTTTCAGAGGTTCCAATGTCAGGCTCTCTTCAGAAGCTGCTGTGTCTACTCCAGGACACGTAGATCTTTCTTCTGTGAGATTTTTGGAGGAGCTCTGCCATCCTGAGCACACTCAGGGAAAAAAGTGAGGCAAACTGAGCAATGTGAGCCGTGGGGAGGGGGGCGGGACACACACGCACAACGCCCCTCCCCCACCCACCCCTTCTCCCTCAAACAGGAGCACTGGGCTTCGGGAAGGAATGAGAAAGGAAGACTGAATGGCAAAGCAAAGGAGTTCTTATTGGCAGAAAAATTCCATCCTGGCCTTCCCTGCTCACCCCCCGCCCACAGACCCCCACTGTGTGGCCCCCAACTCCATCTGACCGCCAAGACTGACGGCCGGAGGGTGGACTGTAGTATGGGGCCCCTGAGAGCCTTGCAGAGCAGAGCTGCCAAGAACCTCAACACATGACCTGGCTGAAGCACCTAGTGTCTGGCCTGAGCGTGATTAAACTATCAGAATTAAGAAAATATGGTGAGCTGGGGGGTTTCTCAATAAAGAAATACAGGTTGAATATTCCTAATCTGAAAACCCCAAATCCAAAATGCTCTAAAATGTGAAAATTTTTGAGTGCCAACATGAGATAGTGACACTTTTGTTTTCTGATGATTCAGTGTACATAAACTTTGTCTCAGGCACAAAATTATTAAATATATTGCATAAAATTACCTTCAGGCTATGTGTATAAGATGTATAGGAAACATAAATAAATTTTGTGTTTAGACTTGGGTCCTGTCTCCAAGACGGCTCATTATGTATATGCAAATCTTCCAAAATCCCCAAATTCCAAAATCCAAAACACTTCTGGCCCGAAGCATTTCAGATAAGGAATACTCAACCTGTAGCACATGGGTGTGACGTTCTGAGGTCCTGCAATCCAAAGTGTCTTACGGGCCATAACACAAATGGGCTTAATCCAGCTCTTAAGAGGTTTATCTTGGATCAGGGAGCAGCTTCTTCACCAAGGGCTCTCTCTGACATTAAGACTACAGGCCACTAAAAGGCAATGTGAATAACAACGTCGCTGATGGCTACTGATGGCGGAAATATCCACCAACCAAGGGACTTCTTTGATGTCCCATGTATTCATGCCTATCTAATTCCCCGAGCACCTAAACTATCACTTTCAGTGATTAGCTCTCTCGCAAAATCTAAGTTGACTCCCAGGGAGTGGTGGAAGAAAGCTGTATGTGCATACATAAGAGGGAGGCTGTATCAGCGCGTGTGAGCGTGTGCATTTGTGTGTGCAAGTGGTGAGAAGCTGAGGGTCTGAGCAGTTTTCTGAGATTCCCCAGAATACAGAAGGCTTGTGGTGCATATGGGAGAACTGACAAGTATACCAGAAGGTGAGGAAATGGCTGGAAGCAACGCTAATGCCACTCCATCTGGAAAGAGGGGTACTGTTTAGTACGTCTGGAAAGCATTATTTCTGCAAATAGCTCAACCTCTATCAACTTTCAGGCAGGGATCCCGATCTGCTGCCAAAATGAGATCTCCCTGACGGCAATGTGGTGGGAGAGGCTGAGCAAATGAACTAATAGCACAAAGCAGGAAATCTGTAGAGATGGCAGCCGGTAAGGTACCACACAGCACGCACCTGCCTCTCTCCAAAAAGACAGCCGGGGCTTCACATCACATTAGGCCGGGGCCTTGCTTGGGGAGGGCTGAGCCTGTGGGGTTTTGGGCTCGGCAGCCATTTCCAACAATTTCTCACAATTTTTGGGCTCAGAAAAGCCCCAAATATAGTTAGCCAAATGGCTTTCCTGCATTGATTTTTATACCCATGGGTATTTTGAAGGAAATTAAATCCATGTGTTTCTGATTCAGTTGCCATTAGCACATGAGAACGCTGTTTTGTGAGAATTATGGTATGCCGTGGGTGCCTTCGCACAGTGATGCTAAATGCCATAAAACCGTCTAGCCAGACACGGAGGTGCAAGGAGCCGGGTGCATTCTGCTACATGCCATTTCCCTGCCTGTCCAGAAGGCAACATGTTTTTGTCATTTGCATCCTTTCTGAATGTAGCACAACATGTTTTCTTGTGCCTGTTAATCATCTATCATTTCCAATTTGAATGAAGCCATATTAATGTGGATGATGAGAAATTGCCCTTAACCACGAATAGCTGGACGGGATTCATAGAAAGGCAGCCACAAAAACTGGTCCTGGTTTCCAGGTCCAGGTGCAAGGAGGTCAGCTGAAATGCACCCCCAGGAAGGCCTGCAGGCCTGTCTGCAACCCCTAGAAGCAGGCGAGCATGCGCTGGCTATGAGAAATAGCGGGGAGCCCTGGTCAGGAGTGGGGGTCACTGGGGCCCTGCTGCTGCCCGTCTCTGAACTCCTCTGTATTGATCATCTGGTTGGATGCCATCAGTTTAGGGCCCTTTCTGGGCCTGACATTCTATGAATTAAAAACTGGCCCTCATTTGTCCTTAGTTATCACATGCATTGCATGGTTGTCTGCATTAAATCTCTGGTGTGTTCAAGATTTCATGCTCAATGTTGAGGGCACAAACGTGAAAGGCACGCTTTTGCCTTTGGAGGAAAGATGCAAGAGAAAGGGAAGAGGACTGACTTACTGGGTCAGGCACAGTTCTAAGGGTTTTATTAGCCAATTTCACATCATCTTCACCAGAATTTTCTAAAATACATGTTATTACTCCCATTTTATGGATGGAATTTTACTAAGAGTCAGGAATACTGGGTAATTTGCTCAAGGACAGAGCTTGTAAATGGAGAAATTGTGATATGGAGTTTCTTATCAGTAACCCCAAATCTCATGTTATTTTCTCCCCTTCTTACTGTTTCTTATAATTTAATGTGATAAGTATTAAATGTACATGTATAATATATTATATTTTATATACAATACATTATAGGTAGGGAATGCCTAATTCTGCTTTGGGAATAGTGGAAGACTTCACTGAGAAGACATTGCTTTGGCTTTTGAAGGATGAGCAGGAGTTGACCCAGTGGAGTTGGGAGATGGCAGAGGGAATGGTATGTGCAAAGATATTGAATGAAAAGGAGAGCAAAGTGTTCCAGGAACTGAAATCATACTACTTACCTCATTTCTGCAACATTGATTACTGTTAAAAGCTGCTGAAAAATTTCAGGTCACATTTCTCCTAAAGTCACAGTTATATCTTGACTGTACAGTTTCTGGCCCTCCAGTCTGGTCTCATTATTCCATCTACTGGGCTACAGAGGATCATCTTTGAGATCAGGTGGCCTCTCTATGAGGGATTGGATTGATGTTGGTCAGTCCTCCATTCATGTTATTATCCACGATGTTTCGCTCCTCACTTGCAGTGGAGAAAGAAAGTTAGTTGCGAGCACAGCTGGTGGCAATTTTGCTCTGAATTTGGAGGCTGTGGAGCAAATGGGAAATTTCATGCTGCAGCCATGGTGGAGGCCAGCTGAGCTTCAGTAACTTACACGGTATGTCCACAACCTGCTTCCCGTGAAATTGCCCATAAGTGTGGACAACCTGGGAAGCTGCAGCTGAGCAGCTGCTCTAGAAGGCTCTCTGGGTTTCATAAGTAGCTCGCTCTAGCACTTAGCAAAACTGCACTCTCCTACGGCTTAGGCTGGCCGGATTTGCCCTGCTCCCTATTCCAAAAGTCAGCTGGTTTTCTATAGCACCATAGTAGCCAGTCCATGATGAGTTGTCTTGTCCTATCTTAAAGATTTAGGAGGTCTCTTGACTCTTGGTAAAGGGTGGGCTATGATGCCGACCGAACAAACTTGCTTACCTAGAATTTAACCTGAAGCATATGCACCTTTGGTGACATGTCTGTGGTTCGAATAACGTTCAAACTAATCCTTTTGGTGCTGGTGTCAGCCAACTGTGAGAATCTAACACACCATTTAGACTTAGGGGATCTACTTCTAGCCCAGCATCTTTTCTTAAGAAAATAAACTTCATCATCTGTCAAATGAAGGGGTCAGACTCCATAACCACTAAGGGCTACTGGCTGTAGACTTTTCTGATTTTTCTTATTCTAGCTCTGCTGGAACTTGAGACCAGCTGTTTACTCTCATTAAAAGATAATCTCACTCTTCCATGATCATTCTAAAGGTCCCACATTCTCATCCTGGTTTTCTCTTTCTCCATTAAAACAAATCCTGACTTATTTGACATTTTTTTCTCAGAAGGACAATTTTCTTAAAATAATAATATCATCCATGTGGATGAAAAACTCTTTGGGACCCTCTCTAAGGTTCTCACCTTACACTCCAATTGTACCTTCCAAACAGAACACCAGTACAAGCTTAACTGTAGTGGAGTTGCGTCATTGGGTGTGGATACAGTCAGATCCTGTCTTTCCAAGCCTTGCTTCTGTGAGAGCTAAACCATTTCAGGGAGCTTGCAGCCCACTATCTTCTCCAGTTGGGGACATTTGGAGTATAGGCAATGTTAACTGTGTTATAAACATGGCGGCCAACAATTAATGTCCTGGACCCCATTCCTCTCTTGGCTTGTGCAGATAGAGGCCAGTCAGGTGGCTCAGAGACGTTGTTGGCAGGAACCATCACTCCCTCTATTTGGGAATGAAGGACCATAAATGGTGGTTGCCTTCCAAACTGCCAATAAATAAGTAAATATAGAGAGTGTTGACATTGGTCTCCCTGCCAAACACCATTCTGCATCTATTCTCATTTTAGGGGGAGACAAAACAGAGAAGCGTTATTGAATAGCCTTTTGAGAAGTAGCCTTGGTGCTACTTGGAATCTCTCCTCCTTTTGGAAACCTTCAATCGGCTTTCTGGCCCTTATTGGAGAGAAAGACAATTGTGTCAAACATGAGATTGTGTTAGCTTATTCATAATAATTATCAGCAATAGGCTGAAATGGAGCCATTTCTAACGATGAACTGTTGTCAAAGGATACTTCAGCTGTAGTTTGGAATAACAGCTTCGCCCCGAGAGCGTGTGCATTTAGCGTGCAGCCGACTCTAAGACAGTTTAAGGTGCTGGCCAGGCACACACCACTTTAGGAATACTCAGCTCTGGGGCTTGATTTCCTCTCAGCCCACAGATTTACAAGGTTTTTAATTCCTGCCTCCTGAGTTAGAGGATTTTGTGCATTGACTGAGTTTGAAGACAGACAAAATGGTGGCCATTTTGCTAAGTCAGGAAGGCACTGAGAAGAAATATCTTGTTTACTCCTGCATGCCTAGCGCTTAACATGGTGCCTGTCACATCAAAGACACGTAATATATATTTGTGGAACAAATGAATGAATTTGGAGATGCTTTGCTTTCTCTCTGCTGTGACCCACAATCTCAGACTGTTGCTGTAGTTTGAGTTACTCCAGAGCCACACTTCTAGGATCTTTAAAGTCCACGATTTGGCTTTCACACGCTTCTCCTGCCACCTACTTATGTCCAGCTTTCTTTTCCTTAAGACTCTCCCCACCAGCATGGTGTAGAGCTCCCCACAAAGGCTGTTCCAGCCCATGCTGCACTCATCCTTTTCCTGCTCTGAAGTCTGAGCCTAGAAATTCTGCATGCTCGCAGTTTTGCTGCTTTCCTGTTCCTTTTCCTGTTTCCCTTGAGAGCTTTCAAGATCCTCCAATGCAAACAACTCTAACTGAGAAAATCTAACCGAGAAACTGAGTCAAGAGAAGGCCAAGGGCTAGCAGAGGAGTGGATAACTTCTTTTTTCCAGAGATGTTTTCTCCCTTGGTGGCTGGCCTCCTGGGCAGAGCCGCTAGCCTTGAAGGGCCACGCACACTTCAGTTTTCTAGTCTTGTTTTGACAGCTGAAGTGCAATGGAATTAACCCTTTAAATCAAAGTCTTCTGGGCCGGGCGCAGTGGCTCAAGCCTGTAATCCTAGCTCTCTGGGAGGCCGAGGTGGGCGGATCATTTGAGCTCAGGAGTTCGAGACCAGCCTGAGCAAGAGCGAGACCGCATCTCTACTATAAATAGAAAGAAATTAATTGGCCAACTAAAATATATATAGAAAAAAATCAGCCGGGCATGGTGGTGCATTCCTGTAGTCCCAGCTACTTGGGAGGCTGAGGCAGCAGGATTGCTTGAGCCCAGGAGTTTGAGGTTGCTGTGAGCTAGGCTGATGCCACGGCACTCACTCTAGCCTGGGCAATAAAGTGAGACTCTGTCTCAAAAAAAAAAAAAAAAAAAAAAATCAAAGTCTTCTGTACTTTGGTTACTGCTTTTCTTCAGAGTGTGATTTATTTTTTACCTATGAAGGCATGGATGTGAGGGTGTAGTCACATATGCACACACATTGGATATTACCGGGTTTTTGACTAGTTTAGAAATCACTACTTCCCTGCATATTCTCATGGCATCTGAACAACCAAAGAGTCCCTGCTGACGGTTTCAAGATGAGATTTTCAGGTAATTCAGGAGATTCTGTTTTCCAAGAAAGCCTCATCTCTTCAGAACTCTGGTCCCCAAGAACTGTGGATTATTCTGTGGAAGTTTCCGTTTGGGGGCTGATACAGTTTAAAGGACAGCGTATGCCATACTGATCTCTAGCATGTGTGTGTCTACAAAGGGACACAAGCCTGCATGGTTGTTGGTTTTTCCTAGGGTTCTTAATATATTTTCGCTATTTATATTTTTAATTGTATAAAAGTACGAGAAGGCTTAGTGGCCAAGGAAGACAGTTGTAAAAATTGAATAAATAAATAAATTAAAATTAAGAAAAAAATTCGCGTTAGTGATGTCTGACTTCCTCTATTCATGTTATTGCTACTCTTGTTGCTTTTTGGTTTTTGTTTTGCTTCTTGACTGTTGTTGTTTTCCAGGAAAGCTGTCATTTATCGTGAGAACAAGAGCAGCCATGTGTTGATTTTTCTGGATTCTTTTTGGATACTATCCCAGTGCTAATGAAGGCCCTTCCAAAGTGCTAAAGAGCTGGTGCCAAAATCAGTTACGCTGAAAACAATAGAGAGTGGTACACAGACTGCATATATACCCGTATATGTACACACATGCATCGATATTTGAATTAATATGTGTGTGCGTGTGCAACCCACGTTTATGCAAATTTACACATTTGTGCAAACATATGATGTATGCGCTGGAGCTACACTGAGGAGAATGGGCTGGCTGCATTTTCATAAAAGGAATTTTTACATGTGCTTGCTGAAAATTTTGTTTGCTCAAAGGATGAGCAAAGTTTCTGGATTTGGCAGTGCCCAAATTTGTCAATTTGGAACCTATTAGAAATGCACCTTCATCGATTTAAAAAGCTTAGGTAAGCTTATGAATATTATTATAGATCTTATTTGTTTTACTAAGAGATGAGGATTCTACTACAAGAAGCACCTGGAAAGTGCTTGGCTTAGGGGTAGCTGCTGTGCGCCCATGAATGAAGCCTTTAACACTGATCTTGGAGTACTTTAGAGGTAGTTTGTTGGCCAAAACAGAGGGACGTTTTGTAGCTGGGGCTCTCCCTCTACCCTCAATGGATTCTCCCAATGTGTCATTATTCTCGCGGCAATTTGTTTACACAGCTTGGAGGTGGGGACAGAGTTCTCTGGCGCCCACACAACGGAGTGCAATCACCCTAAAGAGGAGCATTTAGACGCTGCAAAACCTAAATGCGCTGCCATGCACCATTACATCGCACAGGTGCCCAGATTTAGCAAATTAAATTAAATAATCTCAAATAACTCGATTTCGGGGCCTTAAAAATTCATCTCTATGGTGCCCGGTAGTAGTCAATTTCCTTTGTTATTATTGTTCCTCAAGTAGAATTTTATGTTTTTTATGAATCAAAACCCTCGCCCGCCGGGCTGTCCGCGGCTCCCAGGCTCGCGCGGCAGAGGCGGTGGCTTGGTGCGCCACCTACCGGCCGCGGGCGGCACAGCGGCGCCGGCCACCGCGTGCGTCGCAGGCGGGACGCAGCTCCCCCTGCCCGGCGCTCACTGCTCCCTTGGGCTCTGTCCCTGTGGGCCAGCTCGAAGTCACAGGACAGTCCGGAGAGACCGGCCTTGGAGGCTGGAGGAGTTTTCCTGTAACTGCTGCAAAGCCACCCCGTGGGGTCGCGTTCGTCTTTATTAAAGCCCAGATGACCTAATTGAACTGCTGTTTACCCGCCTCACCCAGGCCTCTGTCCGCTCCTGCACGTTCCTGCTTGAAGAGGACGTTTGATGTTTAGGGACAGTGGCTGCTGGTGGCCAAAGCTCCCCCCGGAAAAAGACAATCGTGAATTTTGCCACGTGTTAGGTCTTTAAAAAAGTATTTTCTTTCCAGGGAAATCTTTTCCCCTTAACATTGCTGAAACCGGAGTTGAATTCTCCTGTGGTAGCGGAAAGGGTGAGCCAGACGTGGTTCTGGAGAGGCTGGTTTAAATGGACATTCAGTTTAATTACAGTGTAGCAAATAAACAGCCATCAGACAGTGGCTGTGCGCTGAGGGAGGGGAATCCCTTCAAAGAAGCATTAAAACACACCTCGCTTCAAACTTCCCTGATGCCTTTGTTTGATCTATCTTGCTTTGGTAAAGTTCCATAAATGTGCCACTTCCATGTTTTCTCACATTTTTAAGCAATATAATAGCCCGGGCCTCCCAGTGAAGCCTCCCAGAAGTGCCTTTTCTCCCGCAGGCTCCTAAGCAGAGGGCTCAGCGTGGCTGTGTGTGAGCCCCAGAGCCTCCCAGTTAGCAGCTGTCTCCTCTCCCCCAGTCAAATGTTCCCACATAGCAACAGATGGCGTTGGAGGCTTTTTGCTGAGTTTGGGATGGTCTATTTTGGGTTTTCTCAGAAGAACTGTGACAGTAAGTCCACCCTGTCCTTAATAACTTCAAATGAGACCATATAACCTTCTCTCAGGAGTGAAGGTGACTTCACTGAGTCTCATGGTTCAAACGGTGTTGCTAATGTGTGTTTCTCATCTTCAAAAGGAACTCTCCTTCCCGCTGCTTAAAAGTAAAACTCTCCTCCTGCCTTATGTCACCACTTCCCATAATTCCTCAGCCTTTTCTCTAGATGTTGGTGCAGAAGGGAAATGTAACAAAAAAGTTGCCAGATTGAAAGCAAAAGCACATGATTTATAGTTATTTTGCACGTAATAGGTTACAAATCTCTGGAGATTTTAAGACCATTTTATCTTCCCAGCAAGAGTCAAAACTAAGTAACTTCCCTCATTTGCTTCAAGAAGAGCAGATTGAATAGTGCTGGGGGGGTCTTGTTACTGAGTCGCATTTAAGGAAGAAAATCCCATTTCTAAGGGATTGTTTGAGAGCCTTCCTCCTTGGTGTTCAGTGGTGTGAGGAAAAACCAAAGCCTCTATTGCCACCTGGTTAAAGTTCAAGGCGGAATCAACTTTCCTTCACTTGTTAACTGAAGGCAACCTCTCTAAGTATCTGGTCTTGTCCTTCATGTTGCAGTATTATCACCACGAGGATGGCTTTCATTATAGATATGTGGTGGTGTGAATGGGCCTGCATTTGGGCCCGGTTCTGCAAGGTTCGCCTCCCAGCCAATGCGCTGATCCAGCGCCACGCCCTGGAGTTAGCCACTTCATCCTGGCCTGTCCCTCTTAATGCTGTGGCCTTCTAGTTCCGGTCTAATGTAGTAATTCGTTTGGTGGTTTAAAGGAGTTGAAAGAAATATAGGCATGAACTAGCTCTCTCAGATCTTCTCACTCTTTTTTTTTTGAGACAGTCCCACTCTGTTGCCCAGGCTGGAGTGCTGTGGCGTCAGCCTAGCTCACAGCAACCTCAGACTCCCAGGCTCAAGAGATCCTCCTGCCTCAGCCTCCTGAGTAGCTGGGACTACAGGCCCACACCACTATGCCCGGCTAATTTTTTCTGTTTTTTAGTAGAGACAGGGTCTCACTCTTGCTCAGGCTGGTCTCACACTCCTGAGCTAAAGCAATCCTCCCACCTCAGCCTCCCAGAGTGCTAGGATTATAGGCATGAACCACCATCTGGACTCTTCTGACTCTTTAATCTGTTATTCTTATTCTTTTATGGAGAAAACCAGAAACAAAGTGACTAAAAGGTTGTGTTGTCTGAAACCAAAACACCTACAGGAAGATGTTATAGACTGACTGTGTTCCCTTCCCACTTATATGTTGAAGCCCTAACTCCCAGATGCTATACTTGCAGACAGAGTCTTTACAGAAATAGTTAAAATGAGGTCATCAGGGGGGCCTCTAATCCCATATGACTGGTGTCCTTATTAGAAGAGGAAATTTGAGGTTGGGCACAGTGGCTCACGCCTATAATCCTCAAACTCTGGGAGGCCGAGGGGGAATGATTGCTTGAGCTTAGGAGTTCCAGACCAGCCTGAGTAAAATCTAGATCCCCTTTCTACCAAAAATAGAAAAATTTAGCCAGGCATGGCAGTGCACACCTGTAGTCCCAGCTACTCAGGAGCCTGAAGCAGGAGGATCACTTGAGCCAGGAGTTTGAGGTTGCAGTGAGCTATGATGATGCCACTGCACTCTAGCCTGAACAACAGAGTGAGACTGTGTCTCAAAAGAAAAAAAAAAGAAGAGGAAATTTGGACCCAGACATGTGCGGAGGGAAGATCATGTGAAGACACAGGAAGAAGACAACCATCTATAAGAAAGAATCTACAGAAAGAATCAACCCTGCTGACACCTTCATTTTGGGCTTCCAGACTCCAGAACTGTGAGATAAGAAAGTTTTGCTGTTTAAGCCATCCAGTCTGTGGTACTTTGTAGTGGCAGCCCTAGCAAAGTAATACAGAAGGTGAGAAATTGTATTCAGTCATCTGTATGTTTTGGTATTCCAAAATAACTTCTGTTATTTCAAAGAGCCTGAGGCTCACCGTTTCAGGCAAGGAACTGTGGTGTGTTTGGGGAAGTCCTCGGCAGTGCCCTGAAAGAGTCCCTCGGAAGTTAGGTCCTGCCTGGCAGAATCCTCTGTAAACTGTAAGTAGCGCTGAAGTCTGTGGAGTATTATCACCATGTGTACTCTGTGGTTAGTAATGGAAACAAGTGTCTTCTATTTAACTTCATGTGTCATCTGGACACAAAAAGCACTTTCCTGAGACAAACTAAACACTTCAAAATGTAGCGCTTTATGTGTCTCTCTCGCAAACCCTTAGCAATATTTTGAACAGATTTAAACTGTGTGGACCTGTAAACTTAAGCCTAGAGGTACTGCCACACCTGCCTATGCCGCCCAGAGAGTAGGCTCAGGTGAGAGCTCTTTGCTTGTGCACCTGAAAGGTGAGGCCTCATCAGCAAATGGTCTTTAGGGATGTTTCTGGTTAGTCTTTTCGTCAGTGCAGCTGTTTTCCCCAGGGAGCGCTTGGCCACATACTGAGTTCTTTGCTGGGTGCCATGGGCAGTGAGTTTATCCCACACGGTGTTCGTAGTAACCTCATAGAAAATTAAACTTGCTTGGTACCTGGCGAAAACAATAAGCACAGTAATGGTTTAGTTCAGTAAATAAGAAAAAACACAGCTATGACTTTTATCTGGGTTTGGTTTTCATTCTAAGTAATTAAATATTTCAAAACCAAATCAAATCATGAGAATTGGCCAGGTGGGGTGGCTCACGCATGTAATCCTAGCACTCTGAGAGGCTGTGGCAGGAGGATAGCTTCAGCTCAGGAGTTCAAGACCAGCCTGAGCAAGAGCGAGACCCTGTCTTTATAAAAATAGAAAAATTTGCTGGGCATCATGGGGGACGCCTATAGTCCCAGCTACTCAGGTGGCTGAGGCAAGAGGATCCCTTGAGTCCAGGGGTTTGAGGTTGCAATGGGCTACGATGACGCTACTGCACTCTAGCCTGGGCAACTAGCAAGACCCTGTCTCGGAAAAAAATTAAAATAAAAATCATGAGAATCCAACCTCTCTGACAAAGATTGTATTTAAATTTTTATTTTATTTCATGTGGCTAAAACTTAAAACGAATCTCAAAATGGATAGAAAAGCAGTAAAGAAGTAGAACAAAGAAATACCTTTTAGACAGACTTTTTACTGAAGTTCAGTAGGAATTTTGAAAAATCAGACAGTGTTACTTTAAGAACCTGTGGGATTACTAATGGATATAGGTCATGGTGACATCGTTAAATAAACCTTCAGTAATAAACAAATCATGTTGAGTTTTCATACGATTACCATCATCTTGTGCCTATTCCGATAAGGCAAA
Organism: Mirza zaza; assembly: GCA_008750895.1. Lineage (NCBI taxonomy): Eukaryota > Metazoa > Chordata > Mammalia > Primates > Cheirogaleidae > Mirza > Mirza zaza. The sequence goes on from VSMD01013977.1 coordinate 56,576, forward strand.
GAACGCGTGAAGGAAATGAACATGATGGATCATATACATCATACTGTCATACCCCAAGAGTGAGACAAACAATATCTCAAGGAGGCTCACATTGTCTTCCTGATAAAAGCCAATAAGAATGTGCATTAATATGAATCCTGTATTTTATTATAAACTATTCATTGCCTTGCGTTACACTGTGTTTTACATACATAAACATGCACCACCACCACCACCTTGGAATAAAAAAGAATTCAGTAGACAGAAGGCATTTGCTCTGGGGATTTGGGAATTAAATACTAGAGGGCTAATCAAATGTCAAAAATTGGAGCAGAATTAATAAAATGAATAAAATTAGTTGTCTAATTCAAAATTATATATGTATGTCACCTTTGCTTTGGGTTCATATCTCAAGACCCTACATAAATTAAGTTCATCTTCTGACCCATTTAAAAATAACTCTCTTTGGCTGCTGAAGTCTTTAAGGTCAAGTTCAAGAAGTGTCAGCACTATAATGATTTACCACTTCATGTTTCTTTTCTGAATATCATTCTGTAGCACTGGTGTGTCCTATCGCTTCCCATTTCCATTTGCACCAGAGAACTGATGGGCTATGTATTTTCAATATTCAGTGTCTGGTCAGAGTATGACAAACATCTGTATTACTTCTCATTTTTCACTTGTCATCAGGATATTTGAGGTGATATACCAAATATACTCATATGAAGTCACATGACTTAAAATATCATTCCCCTCAAAGTAATCTCATTCTAATGTTCACATTTAAAAACATGATTTGTTTGTTGGTGAATCGACGACTCTCTGATAAGGTGTGTTAAATAATCAAGAGAATATTTTCGTGGTTTAATAGAAAAGATCCTGATGTTTTTCCTATCTGGATGGTCCTTTAGATGAATGTGGTGTAAAAATATGATACATTTCACTGCTACAGAAGCAGCTCAGAAATCTTTACATATAATGACAGGCTAACAGCTGCAAACACAAGGTGACATCTTTGAAGATAAGGACACTGAGGTATCGATTAGACAAATCTATTTGGCAAGGCAGCCAAATAGAGAGGGGAAGAGGCTGTTGAGAGAAACTTGTGAATGCACCTATTAGAAAATACCTTGCACAGTTCATAAATAATAATGATTATAATAAAGGCTCTGCCAGTGGTTTAAGGGTCCGAGTAATATGAATTGATTGTTAACATTTCACTTTAAAGATAGATTAATTAATGCTGAATCCTACGGTAATTCTTATGAAAGTACTGTACATATGACATCGAAATTAATGCCGAATGAATTCATTACAAGTGAGATAATTACAATGAATGCCCAATAAATTAGTAATGACAGGGCCTTTAGAATTCTAGGCATTAAAGTATGGAGAGTAGCAAATGCCCTGGGCACTGCCGAGGTGTCAGGTCACCTCAAGCCAAGCCTTTCCAGGTACGTTTCCCTCCTGGGTGGGTTTGAGAATGGCCACCTTGGCTCTGCTAGACCAGATATGCTGAGAGTGGCTCTTGAGGTCACCTGGCTCTCCCATGGGTGCTGGTCTCCCCAAGCGAACTGTTGTCAAGGAGATACGTGTTGCACCAAAGCAAACCTCTGGGCCTTGGGTAACAGAGACCTGGTAAAGAGTCCCAAACTGAGGCTCTGTTTGGAGCACAAAGTGCCACGTCCTTTGCTTGATCTTCCTTATCCTGCTTTGCTGTGTTCTGGAGCTCGCTCTGGCCCACGAGGGGATCTTTTAGCAAAACCCTCTCATTTTGCACAGCTTCATGCCAGAATGCAGAGAAGTCATGGACTTCCCCAAGAGCACACATCTGTAAATCCCCAGTCCGGGGTTCTTGCTTCTAGGCCATCTGACTAGGAGACAACAATAAGCATGATAGCTAACGTTTATGAAGCACATAACACAAGCCAAACATTGTGTTAAATGCTCTGCGTGTATCTGGATCCAGCCCTCTGAGGGAGATGGTATCTCTATTTTACAAACAGTCGACACAAGTTGAGTAACTGCTCAAGGTTACCTAGCTAGGGGTGGGGACTCTAACCCGGTTTATTTGTCTTCAACCTTGGCTCTTAGCCCCCAGGCTCTGGGGCAGCTGTCAGGTGACCTGGCCCCGGTGAGGGTGGTCTCCTGTGAGCCGGGTTCATGCCCCAGGAAACCAAGGAAACCTGGTGGGCTGTGCGGGTGGCTCCGAGGAGGGAGTGAGCACACGGGGGTGGAATGGCCACTTCCGGCCGAGGGTTTAAGAATCGGTTGGCCTTTACAGCTCTGTATCCCCGGTCTGCCAGGGCGTGGGAGAACCACCTGAGGAAAGGATCCAGCTAACAGGGAGCCCTGGTGTCGGGCTGTTTTCTATGAGAAATAAATTTTGATTGTATTGAGTCACAAAAACGTTGGGGTTTACGTGTTCCTATAATGAATATATGGGGTGAGAAACAGGGGTGCAGGTCCAGGGTGATTTTAACTCCCATCTGGCTCAGTCAGTGTGGAGTTCATGACTCCTATAGGTTATATTAGGACCTGTGACAGTGTCCTGGGAGGGAGGGGCCCCCTATACCTGTCCCTCATGTATCACAGAAGAGAAGATGAATCTGCCTCTGAGACGTCCCTGCAGAAATTCCAGATGCCACCGGGAGCCCCCCTGCAGCCCTGGCCCAGCCGGCCTCTGCGCCCCGTGGGCTGACGCTGCCACTATGGCAGGTGGCCTGTGCATGGCCCAGCGGAGCAGCCTGTGTGACCACACGAGCCTCCCTCGTCTGTCTCCTCCACACCTGCGCACTCAGTGGAGACGGGAGCATAGTGCTAAAAATTCTATTCAGAAATAAGTTCAGTGTTATAGGAGAAATGTTCCTCTCCACAAAACTTCCATCACCCTTGGGGAGAAGGGGAGGAGAAGGCAGGGGGAGTGAATCCTGAATCAACCGAGTCTTTACCCAAAAGTGTTGGGAAAAAAATCTAGAATGGACTAAATTATCATGAATTGGTGAGACTAGATTTTCTGACATTGGCAGAGATGGGAAGGTAGAGAGACAAGCTTGGTCCTGGGGAAATAAAGGTAACTGCATCTTTGAGCACTTTGAGTGCACTTTGAGCATTTTTGAGTGCACTTTGCACACTGTGCATGCTGCTCCCGCCGATGCAGTGACTAACTAGGACTGGGCAAAGTCCTGGTCTCCTCCAGGTTTCTAGAAGATTGTGACAAAGGAACATCAGGACAGGAGTCTATCCAGCAACGCAGTTTGTGCTGAGAAGGTAGCTGCCAACAGGTTGGGTGTTCATTTATTCATCCAACAGATATTTATTGACCACATACTATGTGCCAGGTACCAGGCTTCCCAAGCTGCTGAGAAGGTCCCCGCTTGAAAGGATGGATCTTTTACTACCTGAAAGTCCTCATATTTCTGAGTAACACTGTCAAAATACTTAATCGAAGTCAGCCACCGTGAAGGAGAGATGCAGAGTGCAGAAAGATGTAGGTTTGGGAGTCAGGCCAAATCTCAGGGACCAGATCTCAGCTGGCTTTGTAACTTTGGGTGAGTTAGGAACTCTCGTAGGGCTGCGGTGTTTCATTTGTAAAATGAAGGTAATCACAACACCCGCTTCACTGCAGGGCTGTTGCGAGGGTTAAATGAGATAACTTATTTTAACCCCAGAATATGTTAGCTCCAAGTCTATGGAATTCTGAGCAACTCGGTACACTGAAGCTATTATAGTTATGAGAAAAGAATTTTGGTGAGACGGAGGAAAGAAAGATTCTCGAAGGAGAGCAGAACTGGATAGAATGCCCTACCTGTGCGCACGAGCTTTCAGCTGTCAGGCTGAAGACAAAGGGCTCGGGAGGAGTAGGGGACAGAAGGGTGTCAGGAAGGGAGAGGACACACACCTGTTTTGCCTCCCTTGCCATACTGCCTGGTGTGGCTCCTGGTCACCGGGAAGCCCACCCCCAGCCTGTTCCCTGGGCTTACTGGTGCCATCGTGCCATCTTCCCAGAAAGCAGACCCTTCCCCACCCAGGGGCTACCCGAGCTCCAGCTCTGTCTGTCTCTAAACCAAGGCTCAACCAGAGCAAAATGCTAAAGAGCAGCTTCTGTGGCACAGTAAAAGTGAAAAGCACTGGAATAATTTACAACATCCCAAGTTTTCTCTGTGCCTTTTAAGAAAATCATCATTTTATTCTTTTGGGGTTTGCATTGTTATTCCCTCATTATTCTGTGTTTGGAATAGTAAGTGAACACAGAATTGCACAGCCGAGAAAATAAACCAAACAAATTGCAAAGTTCCTGGCCATTGAGGAACATGAAATCTAGCTGCATGAGTGGCATAAACAATTCAGTGCCGAATGGGGACAAGGTGATTAGTGGCTTTTACTGGTGAACTCCTCTGTAGAACAGGTGGAGTTTCAGGAAGAGCAAAATACCATTGAAGTAAGAAAACACTAATTGGCATATGTTTTAAATAAAAGGAGAAAATGAGTGTGGGGGGAAGTTGCAAAATTAAGATTTTATGATAAAGAAGACAGAGGTCTGAGAGTTGTCTAGATTTGTGTAAAAGGATCCAAGGGAAAAAAATAAGATAAAATATGGTGGCATTGTAGCGGTGAAAGTTTTGGTTTTCAGACAAAGAAATGTGGTCTTCATGTGGGCTCCGAGACGTTGTGTGTCACAGAGATGGGGGTGTGGGACAGGCTGCACAGCCTGCCAGGAACAGCCCGCCCAGAGAGCAGAGCCTGAGCCTAGGGAGTGTCCCCAGCGTCAGGCTTCACAATACTCTACCCTTGGCAAGTGCTGCTTCCATCTTGAGAGGAGAGACTGCCCTGGGGGGACAGTCAAGACATCAGGGTGACAGAAGCAGGAAAGGGTCTGAGTCCTGTGTTCAACCACTCCTGCCCCCGTGGTCTCTGTCGTTTGAGCACCTCGTGCTGTACTTCTCAGACCAAGTGCAAGCAAGAAGGTGGAGAAAGGACTTTGCCACCAAGCTGCTGCTTCCCTGGGGTCTTGCTGCCTTGCCTTTGAGTCCTTGCCTGTGTCAAAGTCTTGCCCGAAACAGTTCCTATCCCCCTACGTGGGTCATGCATGGAATGCAGCCCAGCCCTGAGTTGCTGGCCAGGAAACCTCTATCACCAGCCAGCTCTTGGGGATGCAGGGACGTCTCAGGCCTCTGGGCTCTAAGGAAAGCAGGACAGTGGAGGAAGGAGACCAGAGATCGCTTCTCTCTGTGTGGAGCATCTCTCCCTTTAGGCAGCCAGCTTGTGAGTTGTGGGTAGAAGAGACCACAGCAGAAGGCCAGAGACTAGGTGAAAGGCTGTTTATTTCTGCTTCCAGTGCCATGTGGCTTCGAAGCCTCTTCCATTCACACGTAGCATTGCAGTGCAGTTGGTCAAAATGGGTCCCAATGGGAAGACCCAGTGGGATACATCGGTGAGCTATTGCCTCAAAATGCTATCTATGAAGGTTCCCCAAAACTCAAGAGCTTAAAACAACAGCCACCACTTAGTGCATGCAGGTCTGAGCGGCCGAGCTTCCCTGGCAGGGGTTCAGGCCCTGGTGTCTTTCATCCTCCTCCAGGGGCAGCAGGCCAGCCCCAGCTTGTTCTGCTCAGGAGGTTGGCAGGCATGCAGGGGAGCGAGCGGGCACAGACGCTTGGCTTGCATCATGTCGGCCATCGGGGCCGGGGAGGGACAGGGAAAAGGTCTGGCAGAAAAGAAAGAGCAGAGAGAGTTTCCAGGAGGGAAAGCCCCTCACGCTTGATCTCCTGCTGGGTGAGCAGGGAAACCACCCTCTCAGTCAGGGGTGAGCTTGGGTGGGCCCTTCCTTGCTCTCTCTGCCTCCAGGGACTTGTGACACTCCTGGAGAGTTGCCCTTCACTGGCCATAGTCTGGAGAAGCCTGGGAGATTGTGGGCAGAAAAGCTCGATGTGACCATCCAGACGTGGGTCACTTCTGGCTCTAGAGGGGTCTGTGCCCGCGGCTACTGCTTAAGCAAGGAGCTCCCTCAGGCTGCTGACAGAGCCGTGCTTCCTGCTGCAAGCCAGGGCTGCACCAGCCTTGGCAGGTGCACCAAGTCAAAGAACAAATGGCATTTATCTTGATAAGCAAGATGGAAGCTTACACTCAAAAATGAATAGTAACACCCTGCAAATTACCACGATCTTGGAGACTCAGGCTTGGTCCATGAGGTGGAGAAATCTTTTGTCTGTTCTTCTGGCAGCGTCAGCTCTGCCCGGTCTGTTCCACCTTCTGCAAGTTCAAGGAAAGAGTCCAGAGCCAGGGTCACATAGGCTTTCGCCCTGGGCCTGCAGCTCCGGGCCTCAGAAGCCAGTAATTCCTTATCCAGAGCCTGGGAAACTGAAAGTGACCTTCAACACTTGGACACCTGAGAGCCATCAACTAACAGGTTAAGAAGTTTTATCAATTCTGTTTATTTATTTATTATAAATTGATAAATTATAATTATATATATTTATGAGAATGTGATGTTATATATGTGCATACAATGTGGAATGATTAAATCAAGCTAATTAATATATCCTTCACCTAGAATATTTATCAATTTTTCTGGTGTAAACATTTGAAATTTATTCTCTTAGCAATTTTGAAATATACATGATCATTATAATTAACTGTACTCACCATTCTATGCCATAGGTCTTGAAATTTCTTTGTCTAGCTGAAACTTTGTACCATTTGACCAAAATCTCCCCATTTCCCCCCACCCCTCCTCCCACTGTCCAGCCTCTGGTAACCACCATTCTGTCTGCTTCTACAAGTTCAATTGCTTTAGGTTCCACATATAAGTGAAATCATGCAGAAGTTTTACCAATTCTCTAAGGATTGCTCCCTCTCGTGTAATTTGGTGAACTTCCACTTCAATGCTATGGTGAAAGTCAAGCTCAACTTTGAGTAAAACTTTGAATGAGACTTTATTTTACTTGCAGTTGCTGTCTGTGAAAATTGTATTCGGTGCTTCCCAAGGGAAAACCAACACAGTGCTTGCAAGAAGGAAGCAGAGGACTTGAAAAAAGAGAGTACAGGGGATCCAAAAAACCAGGAAATGTCAGATAAAAATACAATAAACACACAACTTTCCCTGAATTTCCAGATGTTTTAGACAGTAGACATAGCCTACTTTCTCAGATTAATAATTGACCAAGCCTTTAAGTTTAGTGACACTTCATCTGAAAGGAAGTAGCATTGAGCATATTATTTAAAAACAGACATTTTAGTTTATTGTACATTTTCAGATAACCTGAAATTTGTTTAAGGTTTAAAGTAGACATGCAGATTGCATCAAACAAAAATAAAACTCCTGAACTTGTTGGTTTTTAGCTTCTTCTTTTTCTGAGATTCGTCGCTTCTGGTTTTCTTCCCTGACCTCACTATAATCATGGGGAGGGGGAGAAGAGAGTCTGAAATTCCCCATTCACTAAAGCTGCGCCATTCCTAACAGCTCAAAAATCATTTTCCAGTCTGATTTCCTACTTTTTTTGTTGTTTTATTTGGTACAAAGTCGACTGGTAACATAAGAACAAGTCACCAAAGAGTAATTTTAAGTAATTTTGTAGCCTCAGAGGCCGAGATTGCCAGTGAATCTGACCCTAAAGAATAGGTTGCAAGGGCCGGGCTCCTGAGGCCAGCCCGTGGTGTCCCACCTGTCCCTGTGCAGAGAGCTGGCTGCATTGTGTCCGGATGGCCAGAATTCAGAGAGGGGAAAAAGGAAGGTCTGTTTAGTGTAATCTAAACACCAGCACAAAGCCTGCAGGTGTCTGCCCAGAGGAACACAAACACCGTTTCTCTCAGGCACAGGAAGCCTTCTTCATGCTCGTTTAAAGAATGAGGACCAGGCAGACATCCCAGCAATGATGATAAATGATCTCTCAAAGACAGCGGAGTGCTCGTCAACACGGACCCTCTCCTACTCAAATCCCTTCCTTTTTCTCTTTAAACTGCGCTTCCTAAATACTATCCTCATAAATAAGCTGGTTTAACTGGACATTGATGATACGAACATATTTATCAGAATAAATTCCAATTCAGTGATACTTTTGGGTGCATCTGAGACATTTTGCTCTGTGAGTTGACGTTGTCTAGACCCGGCCTTGCGGACGTTCTTTGGTATGGCCACTGCTGCCTCAGCCATGCTCCACGCCATGCTGAATTCCAGCTGCGCACCTGTAGGGTTGCAGCTTTGGTGTCGACATGCAGGTTGTCTTACTCTAAGTGTATTTCCTTAGGGTCCTCAGAAGACAGTGAACTAGAGCAAAGGAATGTGGAAGAGGCACTTTTGTTCCCTGACCTACCAAGGAAGGGGACAGAATAGCCAGAGGAAACGGGGCCTTTGGAAACTCCAAAATGGGGATTTGAGAACAATGCGGCCTTCTAGAAACTGGAGTGTTAAGGGAAGTTACCTTCCGTTTTTACAGGAAGAGTGAGCACAGCAACGTGCCTGTGGGACCTCTGGCCAGGCTCTGTGGCAGCAGCAGGAGGACAGCAACCTGGGGAAGAAGAGGTGATTTCATTTGGTGGGACTCAGAACTTGGGTTGGAGGAAGACCAGAAGCCCCACTGTTGGGGTGTCTGTATTAAAAGGTGAGCATTAAAAGGGACCAAATAGTTGAATAGAACTTGACCTGTAAGTTTTAAGAAGCTGAATTTGAAGTTTATTTTCTTTTCCTCCCCTCTCTTCCCTCCTCTTCCCTTCCCTTCTTTCCTACCTTCTTTCCTTCCGGAGAGCTAGTATAGAGTTTATCCACTGTGAACGTGGGATCTGCTTTGCACATAGCTGCCACTCCCTAGCTACATGCGTTTAAGCAACGCACGAGTCCTTCTCTGCCTCAATTATCTTTTCCTGTAGAATGTGGACAATAATAATAGCTATCTAGTAGACATTTGCCTTTAAGATTCTGATTTTTTAATTTTGGGGAGTGAAACACTTTTTTGGAAGTGTGTGTAATAGTGTGTGTAACACATCTTAAAATTCTGCTTTTCTGGTTAAATGTTTTCCAGCCATCCATTCAAATAGCATTTCTAAGCACCTGCCATGGGTGGGATGTGGCTGGTATGACACACGGGGCCTCTCTGATCAGAAAAGAGGAAATGCAAAAGCTCCACTGAGTCACATCCAGAATGCAAACTCTCATTTAGTATGTGATTAATATTTTCAGCATTTCTGTGTTCGCATTTATACTAAATATGCCTCCTATTGCCATGACACCAAAAACAGGCATTTGTGTGGTAATAAGCCCTTAATACTTTAACATTATATTTTCTAAAAATTGTGCTAAAATACACATAACATAAAATTTACTGTCTTAGCCATTTTTAAGTGTACAGCTCAATGGTATTAAATACACTCACATCGTTGTGCAGCCATCACCACCATCCGTCTCCAAAACGTTTTCATCTTCCCAAATTGCAGCTCTGTTCCCATTGAATAGCAACTCCTGCCCCCTGTCCCCCAGCACCATTCTGCTCTCTGTCTCTATGAGTTCACTATGCTAAGTACCTCGTATGAGTAGAATCACGCAGTATTTGTCTTTTTGTGACTGGCCTGTCTCACTTAGCATAATGTCTTTAAGGTTCATCCATGGTGTAATATGTGGCAGGATTTTCTTCCTTGTTAGGGCCGAGTAGTATTCCATGGTGTGCGTATATCACATTCTAAAAATCTGCTCATCCATTGATGGTCCTCTGTATTGTTCCCACCTTTTGTCTATTGTGCATAATGCTACTATGAACATGGGTGTTTATTCACAGAAACACTTAATATTTTTATAATAATGATTACCTCCTCAAAATCTGATAGCAAAACACCTGCTCCAGAGCAACAGGTAATGAAATTGCAATTTTATAAAGAGAATTCATTTAATCCTTTAACGAACATTCACTGTCTCTGAGTGCCAGGTGCTGGTTGTCCAGAGCAAACTCAGAGCTGTCACAGAGCTTCGGTCACCCAGAGAGGCCAATATAAAGCAGGTGAACACACCAATCAGCATATATAACATATAATTATTCCATACAACTAGTGTCGTGAGGGAATGAGGGACCTGGCTCAGGCAGGGTGGCCAGGGAAGGGTTTTCTGACAAGGTGACATTTGTGCAGAGGTTTGAGGCTGAGAAGAAACCAGGGCAGTACAACATAGGAGGGAAGAACCTTCTGGGTGAGAACATGGCACCGGCAAGTTCTGGGTCAAACTCCTGGACTGTTTTTCCAATGCCCCTTCTTTGGATCAGTTCTGACCGGGCTTCTGGTCACTCAGTAGGAGTTGAGCTCTTGATGTTCCAGCAGCTCAGTTTTGGTTTATGAATCAAGCATAAAATTGCCTGCTATTGACATGCTGTGTGATTTTGGAACTGCAGCATTTCAGAGGTGGATAGAAGCGTGAATATCCTTCTTCTCCAGGCTGTACCCAACCCAGCCCTATTTTAGGATCTGGGACCTCCCAAGTGTCCAGAACAAAAATGCTTGCTGGGGCTTTCTATATGCGAGTCAGGGGTGAGCAGGGTGAAGCTCTTGGAACCATTTCGAAGGAAGGTGCTGTTTCAATATGAAGCGTGCCCTTCCTGAGTGAAAAGTGCTTTGAAAACTTATACATTTCCTCCTTTCCATTTTATATATATTTTTTGACCCAGAGTGCAATAAGTCTCGAGTCAGGCGACTTTATGTTGTGGAGTGGATAGCTAAGGAAGAAACCCTGGATTTCCAGGAGGCCAACATAAGTAGCAAACAAAAATGGTGTCAAGTGGGAACAAAAATCGACATCTGCAATCTCAAAAGCCTTCCTTTAAGTGGCCATGGCAATGACCTCAAGCCCATGCTCACACGCAGGTCCTCACCGTGCAGGTGCCCTTGTTTGCTCGGGCCTGTGCACCAAAACCACTTCCTCAGACCCACTTTGTGGAGAAGTGAGTGCTCAGTGCATGTGAATGGGTGACATGCAGTGACCCCGGACACTCACAAACACCTGTTTCTATTAGATGTCCCTGACACAGGGTGTGGTCATGGAAAGTTTACATGGGTTAAGCTCTTGTTGTTTTGGTTGCTAATGTAATGTTATCTACATTTTAAAAAATTAATATAACCTCACGGGATATGGAAACATTTATAATTATTAATATATTAGTCTCAGATAGCCAAGGAATGTACTTTCATTTTAGTCACTCAATTTTTTTCTCACAAAATGCAATTTGGTGCCTCTTTGCTCCTTGGTCCGAGGCTGCCCTCTTTTGTTTGTGTGTTAGTATATTTTTACATATGTTTTATGCAGTCTTTTTCAAGCTTTTTTCAAATCTTTTTTTCAGCCCACAATAAGAAATATATTTTATTTCATCTGAAGTATTATAACAACATTTCACAAAAACCCTATTTATTCTTACTCTAAGAGGTGCAATCTGGTATTTCTTATTCTATAATATTCTCTTTAATTATGTTCTATTAATATTTTATTCTTTTAAATGCTAGTCAGAACCCACTGAAGTGTTGTCATGATTCATTAATGATTGAGGCCGGTGATTTGGGAAACTCTGCAGTGCCCGGCCATGGAGCCCTCTGTGGCTGGTTACCTGTTCAGAGCATAAAAGCACCTTCAGGACAGCATGGTGGTTTTCTTTAGGGCTCAGTATATGGTAGCTGTTACCAATGGATGACAGCTGAATTAGGTGACTTAATTTTTTGAGTTTTGAGCTCCTTGGCATTGAATTAGGTTGGATTGAATCATAGAGAAAAATGTTTTTAGGTGGGCACTCTCTGCTTGCAGATTAAGGGAGATCTTTCCTTTCACTTGAATGCTTAGGATATAAAGAAAAAAGAAAAAAATAAATATTAAAAAAATTATTTGAAAATAAAAAAAAGGGAGATCTGTCAAATTTGACCTCCTCTGGTCAAAATTCCAACCAGCTGGAGCCCCCTTCTTGCTGTGGATTGTTCTCTTATTTGTTTGACAATAAATAGCTTTAGGGAGGCAATTTAAAGTTTGCCCACTTCTCTAAGAATGAGTTTCCCATCCACAAAATGAGGAGACGTTCCTCATAGGGTTGTGAGAATTACATTAAATAATATAGGTAATGCATTTAGAAAACATGGTAATTCCTTGATGTTAACCATTATTATAGTTGTCAGTTTTGCTTTCAAATGTCAGCTGCTGAGAATCTACAACTTTCTCCATCTTCATATTCTGGTATTTCAGCCTGTGATGTTAAGAGAAGGCTGTCTTAGTCTCTTCAGGCTGCTTAAACAAAATACCACACACTATGTAGCTTGTAAGCAATAGAAATTTATCTCTCACAATTTTGGTGCCTGGGAAGTCCAAGACCAAGGTGGATTAGAAGTCAGGTGAGGGAAGACCTGCTTTTTGGTTCATAGACAGCATCTTTCCACCTCACATGGTGGAAGTGGATGGCTAGCTGTCTGTAATCTCTTTTATAATGGCCCTAATTCCACACTTAATCACCTCTCAAAGGCTCACCTCCTGATGCCATCACTTTAGGGGTTAGGATTTCAATGTATCAGTTTTGGGGAGACACAAACATTCAGATCATAGCAAGGTGGAAGAAAAAAGTTCCAAGAGGTCAGGGATTATATCTTTTTAGCCCTTATTTTTTTACCCTTATATACAAAGCAGCCATTTCTCTATAAATATGGCATCAGAAGGGAACAGGGAACAAGAATGAAGAGAACAGAAGGCCATAGTCCCAGTGGAAACTCACGATCTACTGCTTAGGTTCCAAGCATGAACCAGTTTTCAGACATAAGCCCCAGTGAGAAAGTATTCTGCACCACTGAGGCAAGTGTAAATGGTAGGTATTCCTCATTTTTTCCTTAAAAGGATTTATAGACATTTACTTGGGTAACCATTTCCTTGGAAATAGGTTATATCCAGCTTGTTCAAAAGCTGTTGGTTACAGGTCTAGGTTGATGTTGATTCATGCACTATAATACAATCCCTTCCAGAGGAAGGCTTTATGGGGCAAGTAATAAATGGAGTCATGGCTCTGTTAAACTCATGGTGGGTCTCCTGGGTCCATAGACCAATCAACCATAGGTCACTTCCCAATTTCCTTAGTGTATAATAGGTAAGAACATACTAAGCTGGCAGAATCCTCATACTGGTTTCTTGACCTGTGGAGTAAAAGCTATTGCAGTAGGAAAAGCTAAGTGGAAGCCCCTGAAACTGCCTTCCCATATCAGATAGTTAATCAAAAGCAGTATGGTGTCCCAGAAAGAATGACAGATGTAAGTGCTACACTAAATGACCGATGTGATGCAAAGGTAGTGGCCTTCATCATAATCACCAGTTTGGTTCTTGCAAAATCTGATGGATCATGACAGGTGACACCGAACTATCAGAAACTTAACCAAGTAACGGCTCCAACTACAGCTGGTTCATCAGATGTGCTCTCCTTGCTAGAGCAGATCATCATAGCTTCAGGTATGGGGGATGCAGCTATTGACCTGGTGAATGCATTCCTTCCCATCGCGAAGGAAGGACAGAAGCAGTTAGCATTCATCTAGGATGGATGACAACATACAGTCATGATCTAGTCCCAGGGATATTTCGGTTCACCGACATTCTGTCACAGATAGTCTGAAAGGACCCGGACTGGCTGGACATTCTGCAGAATATTGATCCACTATGGCCAGTACTCTGGATGCCTTAGTGAGATAAATGCTCCAGAGGGTGGAAGATAAACTCACTAAAGACTCAGGGGCCTGCCACATCAGTGAAGGTTATAGGTGTCCAGTGGTTTGGGGGCATGCTGGGTAGTGCCTCCAAAGTAAGGCATAAGTACCTTGTTCTTAGCAAGGAAGAAAGTAAGGAACAAATGAACACTTTATATCCATTAGTACTCAGAAAGAAGCAGAGAAATTGTTAGAACTTTCTGGGGTTTTAAGGAAGTAGATTCTGTACTTGAGTCTATTTCTTTGATTCATTTATCAAGTGACATGGAAGGCTGCTATTTTTGAGTCGGTCCTAGAGCAAGAAAATTCCTGGTAGTACTAGCGTCCCTGCTATTCGGACTAAGTGTTCCAACAGATGCCATGGTCCTAGAATGGGGTGCTGAGTAGGGACTCTAGAAAGGCCCCAAAGCGAGTTTCAGCACAGACCATGGAGTTCTGGAACAACACCGTGACATCTGCAGCACAGTGCTACACACCATCTGAAAAATATCTCTTGACATGCTATTGGGCACTGGTAGAGGTAGAGCTAGAACATCCAAACATGGAATACCAATTGATCACATGCCAAAGTGCCTCTGATGAGCTGGCTACCATCAGCCCCTCCAAGATATAAGGTCAGGCAGGCGCAGTAGCAATCCGTGGTAAAATGGAAGTGGTCCATTCTGGATTGGGCTTGAGCAGGTCCAGAGGACACAGAGAAGCTACATGAACAGGTGGCCCAGACTCCCCATCACCTACTACTTTGTATTGATGCCTTTCCCTCAACTCACATCTGTTGCCATATGGGGATTTCCTATGACTATCTGAAGGAGGAGAAAAACTGAGCATGGCTCACGATGGATTAGCTAAGTGTATCGACATGAGCTGAAAATGGGCTGTTCCTGTACCACAGCCTTTCTTGTGGCCCTGAATGACATTGGTGAATGGCAGAGCTTCACACCAGTACTGGATCTGGCATTTGCTTTGTGTGGAAAAAGAAATGGCTTAAGGTAAGAATACACATGGGTTCCAGAAAAGTGATAAATGACTTGGCTGATTTTTAAAGGTACGCAGAGCCAGGTGCTGTGGCTCCTGCCTGTAATACTAGCATTCTGGGAGGCCGAGGCAGGAGGACCACTTGATCTCAGGAGTTTGAGATCAGCCTGAGCAAAAGTGAGACTGTGTCTCTACTAAAAAAATAGAAAAATTAGCAGGTTGCAGTGGTGGGTGCATGTAGTCTTGGCTACATGGGAGGCCAAGGCAAGAGGATTGCTTTGGACCCAGGAGTTTGAGGCTGCTGTGAGCTATGAGGATGCCATCCAATCTAGCCGTGGTGATGGAACAAGACCCTCTCTCAAAAACAAAGCAAAACAAAAAACAACAGAAAAACAAGGCACATAGAAAGAAAGGGGACGAATATTCTGGGAAATAGGTTTGTGGACTGGATGAGCCTCTGGGAGAAGTCCTAAAATGTGAAGATCTTTGGATTGCTTGTAAATGCGCACCAAGAGCCACTGGAGCACAAGTACAGACAACCAAAGAGATAGGACGAATTGGCCAGTGGATGTCAGCCTCGGTCCTCAGCTTCCCCAGTGCATGGCTGGAGCAGTCGTGAAGGCAGAGATGGAGTCTATGCGTGAGCCCAGCAGCAAGGACTTTCTCTAACCAAGGCTGATTTAGCTGCTGCTGCTATTGAAATGTCGGATCTGTCAGCTCAGTGAAGCTAAGCTCCCAGAGTACTTCAGTGGGGCACCGTAGCTCGTCTGTTACATGGGACCCTTCCCATCCTGGGCAGAGCAGTGATTCATGCTCCCTGGGATTGGTGCACATTTGGAATATGGATTTGTCTCTCCTGCCCACAACACCTTGGCTATCATACTGTCCAAGGGCTCACAGAGTGTCTGCTTTACCAACATGTGACTGTGTATAACTTCTCCTTTGGATTAAAGACCTACTTTATGGCAAAGGAGAGGTGCACACAACTGCGGGATCCACTGATTCTATGCTATGCCAACAGGAGTTGCCAGCCTGATAGGATCGTTGAAGAGCCTCTTAAAGGAGCAGCTGAGCCACCAGCTGGAATATAGCCCCTTACATGGATGAGGGACTACTGCAGGATCAGTAGACTTCTAAAACTAATGCTAATTTATGTGCTACCCCTAAGAGGTAGAAAACATGGCTCCAGGGAGTAGAGGAGACTTTGTTCATCTCCATCATGAATGATGGGGAAATTTGTGTTTTCTGTCCACACAATTTTAGGTACCCTGGTTCTCAGAGGTGGCCGCTTCCACCACGGAACACGGTAAGGGTCCTAGTGAAGCTATGGCTGCCCCTCTGGTCACTTTGGTCCTCTTATGCCAATAGACAAGCAGGCCTTGAACAGTTGCTATACTGGGAGGGGCACTTGATCCTGATTGTCAGGAGGGAGGGGGCAGCTGCTACACATGGGGGAGGGGCAAGTGTCTGGTGTCGTGATGAGCCTCTGGCACATCTCGGTGCTCTCGGGCTCAGTTTAAATGGCAGTGGGGCAGGTACAGTAAACACAGCCTGATCCAGGAATTATGGGAAGGGCTCAGATCTTGCATGAAAGCCACTTGGAGCCACAGAAGTGCTGCCCAAGGGAGAGGGGAATCTAGACTGGGAGGCAGAGCAGGGTGATGGTGGCTCTCGGTGATGGCCTTGGACCAGCTGCAGGTTGGGGGCTGAGGTTCAACCCACTAACAGTTGCCCCGTGAGCTCCCGTAGGAATCGTGACACAGACTCCTGGAGAATTCGTGCCTGTGTGGAGTGAACGCAATGTGCACAGCAAGTGGGAATGAACCATGCAAGGGGTGGACTGTAGCAGGCGCTGCTGGAGGCCCCAGCTGCTCTGTGTGTCAGCAGCTAATAGCTATTGAGTCCTTCTTGTTCCAAAAATTTTCCCTCAGCTGATGGGGACAGCTTTGCCCAGAAAACTCACATTGCTCCTCTAGTTTAGGAGGGTCCACAGGCAATGACTGCCTGATATTGGGGTTTGAAACGCAGGACCTATTGTCCCAAGTGGTGGCGAGGTGGTGGAGGGGGGAGAACTCCCTCCATCACCACCGTGGCCCAGGCCAGGGCTAGACTCCAGCTGTCTCCCTCCCCTGCCACGCTCCGCTCTTTCCCTCCTGCCTAGGTTCTTTCTAAAAGTTCTCCCTCCCCAAATCCTGTAGCTCACTCTCTGATTGAGGCTCTGAAAGTCTCTGTCCTTTGGTCCTCTGGCCTGGGGAGAAGGCATTCCTTTAATTATCTCATGGACAAAAATACATGTCTTGGTGAATAAAGCTAACACTTGGCAGAATATTGAGAACCAAAGGGTCCCATGGAGGGCAAAATTTACTTAGGGGCGCCTCTTGTTTTTCCCTTTTTATTAAAGCATAATACATGCACAGAAAAGCACACCGAAATGTCCAGCCTGCTGAATTTTCATAAGAGCACTATGGGAGGGGAAGGGAAAGGGTATACAACACAGTCCAGAAATGACCATGGCACTTCCTCGCCATTCCACAGGCTAGAGCTTGTCATGTGGCCCACCTGTAAGAGGAGGGGAGATTGGCCATCGGCAAGATTAGGAATCTCTACAGCAATAAACCATTTTTTTCTCACTGAGTTTTCTTGTGAATGTCAATTTCCCTTTCCCCAGATCTGGAGGCCAGCTCAAACCATCCCAGCCAGTATGCAGAAGAGAGACTTTGCGCTCAGAGTGTTCATTTCAGTGATAAATTCTGGAGAACTTGACTGACTTGATTTGGGCTAAATTTAGTATATCTTGAAATGTAAGAAAGTCACCTTAACTACAATTTGAAGTTAAATTGAGAACAAAATCCCAGCTAACAAACTTTCTATTGGGAACATCTTCTGCAATTTTTAATAGCTTGCATGAAATTTTGCACATAGAAGCTACGAGGACACACGATTACACTAAGAGAGGTGTACAATTTACAGAATCACTGATGATGCTAGAAAAATGTGAAAATAATTACTTATCCTTTGATATTGATACACATCCTCATAATGACTGCCATTACTGGCTTCAGGGCCACGTTCCATAATGAGTCTTTTTTGGACTCATTATGGAACGTGCAGGACTTAGTGCTGGACTTAGTGCTTCTGTGCAGGACTTAGTGCTGCACAGAAGCACCACTGATACTATGCTTCTATTAGCGAGGATGTAATTCTAAGCCGTAACAATGGCAATCCTGCATTATTCTATGAACAAAATTCTGCTGAATTCACAGACAGGTGACATTGTGTGGCCACTAATGTGTATGCAGCTCTGTGTTGTAATAAGGCCACCATTATCTTTAACACAATAATGCTGAATGTGCTCTGGACTCATGGCAGGTGCTGTCAGCTAAGACTGGACTTAACTCTTTGGGGTCTGATTTAAGCAGTTTCTTACAGTCTCATCAGTGATTTCCAAGCTCAGAAGTTCCCATTCTTGTCCATTTTATTTTTTGCTACAGTCACTCTCCCTTTGCCTCTCTCCTGTATGTTTCTAGAAAGATCCCCTTCGCATCCAAATTCTTCTTTATGCAGAAAGGCATGTTTTGACTGTTTGCTTGGGGAGATCGTTGACTTGTCTCTTCATTCTCCAGTCTGGGGGAAAGGCACTCTGTGCTGTGCCCATGTCCCCGTCCCAGCCCCAGCCTACAGGGGCTCTGCATGGCAGGATCACTTCTCTCAGACGTTGCATTCTCTAAGCAACAGTGAGTGCTCTGGGCTGAAAAAGGACATTAAATATCACCACGGGCTAGACTGGCACATAGTGCACTGGTCTGACAGAAGGCCATGCCATGCCAGGCAGGAGGACCCTGGCTCTTGTTGTCCCTGATCGGAGCCACCTACAGCCAAGGGCCCTGTGCACATGTATTGGGCGTTCTTCGTGCACAGAGGGGCTGAGCTGGGAACATGCGAGGTCCTCAGAACAACACTGTTCTCCTCCATTATCCGCCTACAGACCATCCCTTAGGGATTACCTGGGGGAGGGCAGCAGCCGCTGGTCCATCTGCCTTTGCCCCATCATTTGTTTCCTCCTGTGCCCTTGGCCCCTGCCTGTGGCCTGCAGCCCAGGGTGGCAGGGAGAGGATTGGGAAGGAAAGGCCACTGGATCCTGGGGCAGCTATTTCTGTCCGCTGAAAGGGCCATTTAAGCAAAACACTTAATTACCTTTCCTCTTCCCTGCCACCCCTGAGAAAGGATGAGCCGGTCGGATAATGAGCTTAGAGAGAGTGAGCAGCTTGGGAGGGCCGAGAGCTCCACTCGACTGAGGAGTGACCTCATCGGATCCCGACACGGAGTGGGGAGCGGATAGAAGAGCAAGGAGGTGTGGAAAACAGGTTCCTCTGCATGCGGCTTCGTCATTTCACCCGCCACGTTGCAGGTTCCTGGGACATCAGAGAGCTCTAACTCACAGGCGAAGCATCCAGGCCTGGCCTGCGACCGGCCAGCCCTCCGAAACGGAGCCGTAGCGCGGGGCCACGTCTGCCCTGCGTGTCCGCTGTCAGCCCGAGCTTTGGGCCCTCAGGGCCTCAGGCTTCTGATAGATAAAATGAGGGTGTTGGACTAGCGGGTCACTAAGGGGCCTTCAAATTCTATGAAGCTAGACAATTGCTTCAGGTGTAGGAGTTGGGAAGATGGGGTCCCCTCCACGGGGTGGGAGGGCCTGGCTGCGGAGGGGGTGCGGTGGCTGCATTTCTCACCCTGGCGTCCCTGGCAGTGGAGGCCAGGCCTTGCCAGAACCGGTAACTGGGGCCGCCTGCAGAGGCCCAGCCTGTCCAGGGAAAGACAGGACTTGCTGGGCCTTTCAGGGGAGAGAGGCGCTGGCTGAGAGGCAGAGCCCAGCAGCCGCCAGCAGCTCCAGCCTTGTCCAGAAGGGACAGTGGTTTGCTGCCTCTGTGGCTGGGCTTGCCAGGCGGCATTTTTGGCACCCATCCATTCTGACCTCAGTGTGTCTCCTGTTTTCTGTTCCCTTGTTTGCCCTGCCTGGATTTGGCACCCACCCCGTGCTAGCCCAACAGAGCACTGTGGCCATGTGGCTTCCTGCTGGCAGCTGCAGCCAGGCCATCCCCACCGCCCGCCTGGCCACCTCCCACTCGGTCCCATCCCGAGACTGGAATGTGATATCCCACCCACGTTCTCCCTGCTGTCCCTGCCTCCCGCCTGCCCTTTCGAGTCCCTTGCCTTTGCTGGCCAGACGGTGCCATCTGGCCTCGGCCCGGGCCGTGACCCTGTGCTGCCTCCTGGTTGCTGCATGGGGACTGTCAGTGAGGAGGACTCAGAGTGTGAGGTGGGTGAGGGGCATTAAGGCCACCATGTGCCAGCGGGAGCCAGATTGGGGGATTGAGAAGGTCACTCTGTTTCATTCATTCCTCGAGTCCTCACTAAGTACAGGGGTTACAGCACTGAGCACACAGACAGGAAACACCTTCACCCATGGAGGCCAGTGCTAGGGAAATAGATGAGGACTAAAATAAGTAAATATAATTTTAATTAATTAAGTAAGTAAAAAGATATTTAACATAAAATGAGTAAGTGTGGTAGAATGTAACCACAACAATGGACAACATTAAAGCCAGGAAGGGAGGCAGGAATTCCCAGAGTCAGGATGGGGTTTGCAGAGTTAGGCAGGAATGTCAGTGGAGGCGTCACTTGGAAGGGACATTTGATTAAAAATCTTCCGGACACAAGGAGAGAACCACGCAGAGCTCTGGGAAAGGAGGAGTCCAGGTAGTGGGAACAGCATGTGCAAAGACCTGGGGGCGTGAGTGTGCTCATGCATGAGAGAGACAGCCGCCAAGGAGGCTGGTGACTGGAGCCAAAGGGGCAGGCCAGGGGATCGTCCCAGAGAAGGAGCAGGGCAGGGTGGCGGTGGGCCATGGTGCAGCCTCGCAGACTGCTGCAAGAGTTTTACTCTGAGTCAAAGGCCCTTCGGGTTTTGACAAGAGAAAGTCATTCTCTGGCTGTGTTTGCAGGTTCGCTCTGAGTGTTGAGAGGAAAGAACAGCAAAAGAAGACCAGAGCACAGGCGGGAGGCAACTGTGATCGCGCAGGTGACATGATATGACTTGGCCCAGATTGGCAACAGCTGAGAGGGTGAGAAACGGTCAGATGGTGGATGTACAGGTAGAAAGAATGACACGATTTGGTGATGCCTGGGTGGGACAAGGAAGAGGAAGAGGAGACAAGCATGCTTTAGAGACCCATGGCCTGAGCAGCTGCAAGAAAGGTGCTGTCATTACTGGCAGGGACAAGGGGCAGGAGGGCCAGTTTGGGGCGGGGGTGGCGTGGAGCTCAGCACTGGACACGTCGTGCATTTGAGGTGCTCGTGGGCCACCAAGTGGGGGGTGGGGTCTGGAGCTCATGAGAGGACAGTGTACTCTGGGTGCCCCCTCAAACAGGGGCATTTAAGGTCGTGGGCAGAGTGACATTACCAGTGGAGTGCAGGCAGGACGGAGGGAGAGGGCCTGCAGCTAGAGGAGGTCGGGGCGACGAGGGAGGCCCGGGAAAGCCGGGAACAAAAGGCCCAGGTAACGGGAAGACCAGTGGCATGTGTGGGAAGGTGGCTTCCGTGTGTCAGGAGGGAAGGAGTGGCTACCCCTGTCAGCTATGATAAGGACTAAAAATGATAACCAGGCATGGCAAAGTGGAGGAGGTTACTGTCAAGCCCCATTTCTTCTTATAAAACCCATTCAGTTTGGTTTAATGGGGGTTCCCGGGCCCTCGCCTCAGCCATGGGGTAGCCCATGCCCAGGTCTGGTCACTGAGAGTGAGCTCGTCCCCTGGCCACGGTGACTGTTGCGAGATGAGCACGTGGCTCAGGCTGGGCTGGTTAGAGCTCTCTGGACATTCTGTCCCGGAGCTGTCAGGAAAGGCAGCGCCTTTGCCTGGAGTTGCGAAGTGTTGGGCTGCGGGCCTTGGGCCCCCGCAGACGTCCTGCCTGTGTGCGGTCTCGCCAGTCCTAGGATGGAGGCAGGAAGGCCCCTGACAATGGCATTTGAGCCCCTGAGGGTCCCACTTTGGCCAAGGCCTGCTGCTCCCTTGGATTTTTACCATTTTGTTTCCCAGCCAGTAAGTTCTCTATTTCAAGGTAGTCTGAATTAGGCGTCTGTCTCTTGCATCCAAAAGATCCTAATTGCAGGAGGTTCCTCTGAAGCCAGCTGCTCAGGGGTGGAAGATCTTCCTCCCCTAGCGGGGCTGCAGCCCCTTGCACAAACCCTGACAGAGCAACTCCTGGACTCGGGACTATTCTTAGCTGCATGCAATTGCCTGGGGAAGGCCAGCCTGTGCGCGACCAAACACAGTCACCTCCCCACCTCCTGCTGTAGCAGCCTCTGACGCAGGCCTGGAATCTGGGGCAGGTAGGGTTGCAACCAGAGAAGCTGAGCGAGGGCATCAGATGCCACGGCCCCCTGTGGGCTGCCAGGGCCGGGTACTGGGAGTTCCCCGGGAGACTATGAAAACTATGCAGGGAGCTGCCCCAGGCATGGAGGACCACAGGGTCAGCATCTAGGGAAAGCAGACAAGTCATGGGAGACCAGGGCAGGGGAAGCAGTTGCTAAAACAAACTGACTAATCCTGCTGGCTGAGGCTTCTCTGGCCTGGAGCTGTTATTAAGGGGCCAGCCACACACAGAGGGCAGCGTCTTAAAGACACCCGGTGTGCAGATCCGCCCCTTCTGGCTTTCGGCCCTGAAGATTCAGCCTGCCACCTTCAGGTGTCTTCTCAGAGTTTGGAAAGGGAAAGCAATTCTTTTTTTTACAGTTCTGGGTCTGCATGCAGATAGACAGGTTGTTCAGCCTGTCTCATTTCTTTCCCATACCTGGGCAAATAAATGCATGAGTCAGCCATGGGAAGCGCTCTGAGCTTCTCACCCTGCATCTTGATAAGGATAGATTATGCTCCAGTAATCTCCCCTAGCTACCTACACTGCATAAACCAAGCAAGACCTCAGAGAGTGCTGCAATATCTATGTACAGAAGGTCTTGGTACCAATTCCTTCCATCTAAAAATTATTACCTCATTACTTGATTCTAAATCAGGATTTCTTTTGTTCTTGGAGAAGGCACACCTTTCACACTGACCCTTTCATCATCTACCTGTGGTTGAGACTTTCTCCTAATCACACACTTTACTCTTATCATGGGATAGGAATGATACCAATTCAACAAACCTCATTAAATGTAGTACTGCACGTTTGGAGTTTGTAGCATTTGACAGAAGCAGAAGTGAAATTCACTTGTTGCTCAGATAACTAGACTAAACACATTTGTAGGAAGGGTGAACCTGAAGCTTTTAAGAGAAAAACTTATTTCAAACACCCTCAAAGCACTTTAAAAAGTCACATTGCACCCCAACAATGGATGGCAGGGACACATAATTCTTCTACATTCACAGAAGTAGGTCTTTGAGGATTTCTGGCAGACAGCAGGGTTGTTCAGCCTACTTTTTATTTACTGCAATAAAATGACATCAAACCCCCATCATTCGCCCCTTTTGCTAATTTACTTTGGTCTTCTTTATAATCTGTCTGAAAAGGAATGTTTCACTTCACGACTTTACCCTTCAGTGAGGTATATTCTTGGTGCCACAGTTGAATTTTGCTTTCTAAATCACATAAATAAAATGTTTTCCCACCTTTTTTCATCCTTCCTGTAGATAGGATACAAATAGAGAGACAGAAATACGGTCGAGTCTCGGAAGTAGACAGGTATTCCTTCCTGGGAACTTCCAGGGGCTTCCATTCTCTGGCTCTTGTGTTTGCAGGCACACGTCTCAATCTCTGTGACGTGAGCAGAACCAATGCTCTGGAATATTGTCAGGGGAGCCTGACCAGCGATGACAGAAACCCCCCACATCCTAGCAGTTTTACATACTAAAAGTATCTATCTTTCTCATGGGACACTCCAAGGCTCGTGGGCTCCAGACACCTGTGGCTTCACCAAGTGTATCCTGTGGCTTCCAGCATGGAGCTGAGAGGAGCTGACTCCAGCCAGCTGGGAAGAGAAGTGTGCAAGGAGGACTGCACGTGGTTTTGGGGTCCAGACTTGGGATTGGTGTGCATCAATTCTGCTCATTTTCCACTGATGGGCGCAGGACTGACGTCGGGCCATGGGCACTCCTCCCCAGGAGGGAGGCCGGGAAGTACAGTGTGTGCCCAGTGTTTGCATAAACATGACCATGGTTTCTGCCTCCTGTGGCCATAGTTAAGAGCTTTTGACTCGGTAGTGGCTAGGTTCTTATTCCCAAAATATTCAGGAATACTCACTAGGGCAGGTCCCAAGAAACTGAGAACATTCCGTTATTAATTTCCTTTATTTGCTAGTCAGTTTAGCTTCTCAATTTTCATCTCATTGATTTCTAGGATGGGGATTACACTTCTTAAAATCTTGGTCTCCAAAAACACTTCAAAAACTAAAAATGGAAACAGTCTATAACAAAAGAAGCTAATTTGATCCTGTTTTCCTATAAATCATCACCAAAATATTCTAGTGGTGTGAGGCAGACAGGATGAGGACTGGTCTCTCTCTTTCTCTCTCTCTCTAACCTGGATATTATCTATTACAAATGCCTCACTCTTAACATTTACGACATTGTCACAGAGCCCACTCTGCTCTCTCCTCAATGGTCAGTCGACTCCCACCCTCAGGCGGGTGTGGAAATAAATCTCAAGTCCAACACATTGTAGCTGTGACGTTTTGGCACTTCATTTAATTTTCCTGCGGTTAAACTAATCTGTAAATTATTCTCCTCCATTTCTTTATTCTGTGCAAATGGGGCTAACAATTTCCATCTTCTGGGACACTGAGAAGATTGAGTTGGATATTGAAGGAGAAATCACCTAGCGCAGGTGTGGGAGGTGGACGAACCATCCCTCCTGGCTTCCTTCCAGCCTTCCCAGCCCAGGGAGAGGTAAAGGAGGGCCTTCCTCGGAATGGGGACGCCTCTGCTGGGGGGGGCACCTCTTCTCCCCCACCTACGGACTGCACGGAGATTTTTCCGACTGCAGCAATAGTTCTTTCCATTCAGGCAGAAACCACAGGGTCTGAGGGCGAGGAGGGAGTCGAGCCAGACAAAGGCGCAATTACGTGCACATGACTGCCTGCTAAGAATTCTGGCTGCAGAAAAGGCTTTTCTGCAGTTTGTTTTTGCCAGTTCTGCTCCAAGAACCCAAGGGGTAAAGCCTTCAGTCAACAGGATAGCCCAGGTCTCATTGTTCCCATGTGATCCACCTGGGCTAACCTCTCTTCTCAACATTTCCCTGATTTATCAACAGCTACCTAGTCCAGTTAGCACAATTACTGTGGCTCAAGCCCAGCTAACCCTAGATACTTACACACATACACACACCCTCCAAGAAAAATTTCGCCTGTAAGTGAAAGGGGTTGGTACATTCTGCTTCTCAGGCCATGCCTAAGTACATGTTGGAGGAAGATGAAAATCACTTCCCCCAGTTCTCCTGAACGAAGTTTATGAGAATCAATTATAATCCTTAAATCTTCTCATTCTTATATAGGCTTATTTAGTACTTAGTTCTGGTATCCTACTTTGAGCTAGTCAGAGGGGAAAAAAAAAAGTCTGCATTTGTGATACTCCACAACTGTGCACCGAGAAGGGTGACATTCTGGGATAAATCAGCAAAAGCCTTGGCTGTTTCAGTGGTAATCCTAAAGATCAACAGAAGAAATTGCTTGAAGTGGATGGATAAAATTCTTAGAATAATCCTGCCAAGCCCTCTAGAATTCTTTTATGATGCCTTTATATATTTCAGCCTTTCACCTAGAAAGCTTCCAAAGCACCCTCAACCAACGTGCTGCGCTACTGGGAATGAGCACGACAGCTGTGAAAGGGCTTAGACTTGAAAACGTCTTTTGAAGGAGTATTGGGAGAAAAGGTCCTATTGATGCTAATCAAAAATCTGGGGAGGTGTTAAGCAAGTTTCAACGGGACACAGACACAGTAACTTTTCTCATTCTGCTGAAAATGTCAGTGGCTATGACCCAGAGGGCCAGGTCAGCATCGACCTAGCTAGAAACTTGTTCTGCAGGCTAAATTGCAGCGGTTGCTGGCAGAGCTTGAGTGGGAGGTGTGGTCTGGCAGGCAGGGCCGAGGCTGGTGTGTGCTGGTGTCTGCCAGTGTGCACTGGCAGTTGGCGACCTGAATTCGTAGTGAGTGTAGGTTTTAATGGGATTGTGCAGGATGCGATGTGTTCGCTGCAAGAAATCAAGACTAGAGATAGAAGCTTGGCTGGCATTTGAGAAGTAGAGGAGCCAGAAGCTGGGGCTAGAGCTGCAAGATCATTCTCTTACATCTTATTTTCCAACAAGAATCTTCCTTCCAGAGATTCTGGTCCACAATCTCTCAGAACTTGATAGCAAAATATCAAAGAGAAACCACATGAGGAGGATACTCCTGATTGACCATCAAATTATATTCTGTTATCTATAAAAATAGAGGGCATATACTTTTTAAATTGAGGTAGAATTGACACACATTTAAACTGGACAGTTTAAAAGTGTGTAATTTTCTAATTTTGACATATGTATTTTGCACACACATATTCATTACTCTAAAAAGTTTTCTTGTGCACTTTCTGAACTCCCTTGCCTCTGCCCCCCCTGCCTTGTGCCCTCTTTCCTGGCCAACATTTGGTCTGCTTTCTGCTACAATATATTAGTTGGCATTTTCTAGAATTTGATTTAAATGAAATTATATAGTATATACTATTTTTTTTGGCCTGGCTTCTTTCACTCAGTGTAATTATTTTGGGATTCATCCATGTCCTTTGTGTGTTTCAAGAGTTCATTCCTTTTTATGGATGAACAGTATTTTATCATGAGGGTAGTATAGAGTTTGTTTATCCATTCACCTTTTGACAGATATATAGTTGTTTCTGGATTTTGAATATTACAAATAAAGCTCCAGTCTGTTTTTGATGTCCTCAAGCTGATGATCCAACTTTGATCATGCTGGTGAGGACAATGCCTTACTCTAAAAAGTTTTCTTGTGCACTTTCTGAACTCCCTTGCCTTACATCAAGAAAGACAGATAGCAAATAAACACATGAGAAGATACTCAACGTCAGTAATCAATAGGGATTAGGGAAATGCAAGACAGCACAGCACATCTGTTAGAATGGCTAAAGTTACAAAGATTGACCATACCAATTGTTGGCAAAGCCTGGGGTTGTGCACTAGGATCGCTCACCTTTGGACAGTAGCATGATAAGAAGTAAGCACCTATCTTTTTTATATCACTGAATTTTGGAGTCTCTTTGTCAGCCCTTAGCAGTTTGGTCCTCACCCTAACTGACACACCAAAAAAGAATTCCTTCTTCCTCCTACCTTCCTACTTTGAGTACTTTCCTACAGAAGTTTAGGTGTGCCTGAGGATGAATTCATTTTTCTAAAGAGAAATTTCCTGAGCCCCCAGTAAGGTACTGTGCTATGTAATCAGCCTACGATAGGAATAAAATCAATCATCACTCTTGGGAAAATGATGGTCCAATGAAAATCTTTGGATTTAAGCTCATAGCTAGCCAGTCTAAAGTTATAGAGCTAGTCATTCAGCAGTTTAGGGACAAGAATTTGCTGAGCTTACAGGAACCTGGAGAAATGCAGACATTTAGTTTCAAAATGGTATTTTTCTCTTGCTATTGTGGAGAACATTCCATTAAGAGAAACTGAACTTTGACCCTTCATCCTGCCAAATGAGAACAAGCTCCCAATGTCCAGGTACCTACAGACCTGGATTCAGTATTAGTTCCCCCAGATTAAGAACAGTTACTTTTATTATGAGCCATGGACTGTACTAGACTTACTATAATTCAAGTGACTTAGTTCTCTCAAGAAGCTGGTTGGGGTTTACAGATGAGGAACTGATTCAGAGAGGTTAACTAACTTGCTCGAGGACACAGAGCCAGTTAGGGGGTGGGGGCAAGCTTGGAAACTAAGCCTGTTCCCAAGTTTGAACCCCATTCCCATAAGCTCTGCTCCCTTTCATGAGAGCAGCTTCGGACTCAGACTCTTCAGAATATTGCTTGCGGCTTTTTTTTTCATGGAAGAAATAACCTGACAGACTCTGGTTCTGTTCCTACAGCCTCCTCAGCTCCAGGCTTGATGACTGGCCTCTATTACTCAGAAGAACTTGTGCAACTCCCTGCTTCTTTGCATTCAAGCGTCAGCATGTTTGACCTTTGTTTGCAATGCAGAACCTGCCTTGGATTTTACAGAACAAAAATCCAGCTTCATTCTGAAAATAAAATGACAGCCGATCACTGGAAAACAGCCCACAGCCCAGATCCCCACTTTAGCGCAATCTGAAGTCAAAGTTTCCACCTGGATGATTGATTCCAATCCCAGCTTGACACTTTGGTAAGAGCTCTCAGACATACCAAACCAGGGGAAAGGGAAAGAGACTCTTTTTCTTGCTGTCCCAGATCAGATAACATTGCCTGATTAGTTCCTCTACCATGAATTCACACCACATGTACCCACACGCCAGCCCTTTGCTAAAAGGCCATCGGCTCTATTGCTTCCTGCACAATCATTCACATTTAGCCTCATGCCTTCCCTTCTCCACCTCTGTTTCCGGCTCCTCCCCCCTGAAGTAGCACAAATGCTTACAAAGAAAATGTGTCAACAGGTGAAATTTATAGGAGTTTCCTGGCCCACACAGAAATGAGAACCACAGGCGTCCCCAAAGGAGAGAGTTCCTTACTCCGACACTAAACCTCTTAAATATGCCCTGATTCATTCGCGTGGGAGTTCTCTAGAGAAACCAGTTATCTTTTTTTATGAAATCAGAGTGTGGAGCTCCTGTTTGGGAAGGGTGGCTTTGATACATGCCAGTTGGGATTATTTTGATGCAGAAAAACCCAACCCAAACTGGCTTAGTCAAAATAGGAATTCATTGATTCAGAGCAGCTGAAAAGAGGAGGGCTAGTTGTAGGCATGAACCAATCAGGACGCCAGTGGATCAGTAGCACCTGGGCATTTTTATCTTTATTTTTTTGCTCTGCCTTCCATTACATGGACTTTAGTTTTATGGATACCAAAAGGATCTCTGTGAACCCACTCATTATCTTATGTTTTAGATCAGAGTTTCTTTTTCAAAAGATACAATGAAAAATGTCATTGTGTCTCATTGGTTCTGACTAGGTCATGTATGATCCATGAATGTCAGCGGACAGGGAAATGAGACTTGCTGATGACTCAGACCTGGGTCACAAGCTCCACCCTGGGGGCTGAGTGTGGAGTGAGTTTTAATGGGGCTGCATGGACACTAGGCACTGTTACCAGGGGACACTGGCCATGTTCACTGCAGTGAGTTTGGCCTTCTAAGAAATGATGTGTGTGTGTTTAGTAATGTTTTGCCTCCACAGCTCAAGCCAGCTGCATATCTTGAAATAACCATTATCTGCTCATATAAAATAAGAATTCGCACCTAAAGCCAGGCTAGTTTGGAGAAAGGGTTACTGATTTAACCTCCAAGAGTCAAGGTAGTTTGCCAAAATTTTGATAGAAATGCATCCGGGTGGAAAACTTACTCCAGAATTTCCGCAAAGTCTGCAGGAGAACCACCCTATGTTCTTTAGAACAGGAAGATCCTCCACTGGTTTGGTGTTGAAGCCTATTGCAATACACCTTTCTTATCTGTTCCATTGAGATTTTGCTTTTGTTTTTATTTTCTGAGAGGACTACGCTAGTTGAGTTACAAGGACCTCTGTAGCAGGATCAGGCTGGTTCTAGAGGGAGTGGAAGAGTTTATGGTGGACACTTGAAAATTCAGAAGTCACTAGAAGCATTTCTGACTGCCTCGTGGTACACAGGGCAAGAGGAGCTCCCCAAGTTACCTTTCTTCCAGTCATTCTCCATAGGTCTTTGTTTGTAAGTAAACGTCTGGGATTAGGTTATTTATTCTTCTTGCAAAATCTCTCCACCTTAAATGTTCAAGCCTTTAGCCACTGAACATAGTAATTGTTAGTTACTATGCAACTATGTGATTATGCAATGGTATGTTACTATGCAATTGTTATGTACTTCCTTTCTTCAAACATTTTACTGTTCATTGTGTGTCAGACCCTGTCCTAAAGCACTTCTTATGCATTATTTCATTTATTCCTCATAACTATGACAGGGAGACTATTCTTATTCCCAGTGTTTGAAAGACAAAACTTAGACCTAAAAAAGGTTGAATATCTTGTCCAAGGTCACACAACGAGAGCCAGAGATGTTAAAACCATGCCACATAAAAGAAGACAAAGGCTTTGCCCTCTCTGCCTTAGTACAGCATGGGAAGACAGACCTATAAATAAACGAGTGATTAAAGGTTGAATTGGCCATGATAATGGTCTGCACAGGGGAACGTGAGGAAGAGAGAGAGAGAGAGAGAGCAGTCTTTCCCTGGCGGGGTGAGGGGTGAAATGGTGTTGGTCCAAGTTCTCTAGGGGAGGCTAGGATGAGGGTATGAGAAGGTGTCTTCCAGCTGATTGGTGGGAGCTGAGAATAGCCTTCCAGAAGCAGGAACCTTGTAAATAAAGCAGAGAGGCATCTAGAAGCGACGCAGGATGGGAACATCACTAGCTGTTTGGCCTAGCTGGAGCAGAGGACTCAAGAAGGAAGGACATAGGAGGACAGAGCAGCCCCAGCCCATGGAAGGCCTGGCTAGAGTGAGGAGTTTGTTCAGGAGGAAGTGTGGAACCACTGAGGGGTTTAAGAAGAAAGGAGACATTCATTCATACATTCATAACAATAACATAGTATTTTCTTTTTCATTTTTTAAATTTCCAAGGTTTAATTTTTTGTACTTTTTAATTGTGTAAAATATTTATAGCATAAAATTACCATTTTAATCATCTTGAGTGTATAATTCAGTGTCATTAAGCCCATTTATAATGGTGCAACCATCTTCACTATCCATTTTTGGAATTTTTCATCATCCCCCAAAAGAACTCTGTACTGATTAACCAATAACTCCCCATTTCTCCATTCCCCAGTCTTTTGTAACCTCTATTCTACTTACTGTCACTATGAATTTGCCTACCGTAGGTACTAATATAAGGGGAATTATCCAATGTTCGTCATTTTGTGTCTGGTTGCTTTAACTTAGCATAGCATCTTCAGGTCTCACCATGCTGTAGGATGTGTCAAAATTTGATTCCTTTTTAAGGTGAACGATGTTCTATTGTACCTAGGTAGCACATTTTGTTCCTCCATCCATTAGTAGACATTTGCATTGGCTCCACTTTTTGGCTACTGTGAGTAATGGTGTACACCTATGTATTTAGGTCCCTACTTTTCAATTTTTTTGGTTATCTACCTGGGAGTGGAACTGCTTGGTCATATGGTAATTCATAATTCTGTGTGTAGCTTTTTGAGCAGCAGGCAAACTGTTTCCCACAGAGGCTGCAGCATTTTATATTCCCACCAGTAGAGTATGAAGATTCCAATTCTCCCACATCTTCATCAATGCTTTTTGATTCTAGGCATCCTAGTGTTGTGTAGTAGCATTTCATTGTGGTTTTGATATGCATTTTCCTAATAATTCCTAGTGTCTTTGAACATCTTTTCATGTGCTTCTTAGCCATTTGTATATTTTCACTGGAGAAATGTCTATTTAAGTCCTTTGCCTTTTTAAAATTTGGGTTGTTTGTTGTTCTTTTTGCTGTTGAGTTATGGGCATAACTAGTATTTTTTCAATTACTGATATGTTCCAGGTACCAGCTTATCAGATTTGTATGATAGGCACATAGTTGTCCCTCAGCATCCCTGGGGCATTGGCTCCAGACTCCCCTGCCAACCGCTCCACCAGGGTGGACAAAATCCATGGACGCTAAAGTCTCTTATGTAAAATGGTTTAGTATTTGTGTATAACCTATGCATAGCTTCCCATTTACTTTAAATCATGTCTAGATTCTTTATAATACTTAATACAATGTAATGCTATATAAATCATTGTTATACTGTATTATTATTATTATTATTATTTTTGAGACAGAGTCTTGCTTTGTTGCCCAGGCTAGAGTGAGTGCCGTGGCATCAGCCTAGCTCACAGCAACCTCAAATTCCTGGGCTCAAGCAATTCTTCTGCCTCAGCCTCCTGAGTAGCTGGGACTACAGGCATGCGCCACCATGCCCGGCTAATTTTTTCTATACATATTAGTTGGCCAATTAATTTCTTTCTATTTATAGTAGAGACAGGGTCTTGCTCTTGCTCAGGCTGGTTTCGAACTCATGACCTCGAGCAATCTGCCTGCCTTGGCCTCCCAGAGTGCTAGGATTACAGGCATGAGCCACCGCGCCCAGCCTATACTGTATTATTTAGGGAATAATGACAAGAAAAAAATCTAGACATGTGCAGTACAGATGCAACCATCCATTTTTTATTAACTGAATATTTTCAATCAGTGGTTGGTTGAATCCGTGGATGTGGAAACCCATTGGTATGGAGGGCTGACTGTACTACCCCGGCTGTATGTGAAGGGGCCAAAAATAGAGGCTTTTGCTGTAGGCTAGGTAAAGGGTGATGGGAGACTGAATTGAGTCAGAGCAATAGAGGTCGAGACCATGGAGCAGTGTGTTTTCAGTTCTCTATATTAACAGAGACATCACTAGATCACTGATCCTATTATGTTGCTCCTGCTTTTTTTAAATCTCTTGGCCGGGCACGGTGGCTCACGCCTGTAATCCTAGCTCTCTGGGAGGCCGAGGTGGGCGGATCGTTTGAGCTCAGGAGTTTGAGACCAGCCTGAGCAAGAGCGAGACCCCATCTCTACTATAAACAGAAAGAAATTAATTGGCCAACTAATATATATAGAAAAAATTAGCCGGGCATGGTGGCACATGCCTGTAGTCCCAGCTACTTGGAAGGCTGAGGCAGCAGGATTGCTTGAGCCTAGGAGTTTGAGGTTGCTGTGAGCTAGGCTGACGCCACAGCACTCACTCTAGCCTGG
Organism: Mirza zaza; assembly: GCA_008750895.1. Taxonomy (NCBI): domain Eukaryota; kingdom Metazoa; phylum Chordata; class Mammalia; order Primates; family Cheirogaleidae; genus Mirza; species Mirza zaza. The sequence continues at coordinate 89,195 of VSMD01013977.1, forward strand.
GCAATAAAGTGAGACTCTGTCTAAAAAAAAAAAAAAAAAAAAAATCTCTTGAACCCAGTGAATTAAGTAAATTTGGTTTCTGTCATATTTTAACCAGGGTAAATTTTGTTTTGCAGATGCAAGAAACAATAGGTAGAGTTTCTAAGCAAGCTAAGTAAGGATAAAAAAAATAGCCAATAAATTCTTTGGTGGGGAATACATTGTGAAGAAAACAGTCTAGTTAGATTGGTATCTTTTGGTGGCTAACTTGTGGGTTGCATAGTGGGAAAGCTTTTTTCTTGGTAAAATTGGAGATGACTTAAATGTTCATCAGTACAGAAATAATTAAGAGATTATGAAATACCAGATTGATACACAGTATGTAGTGATGTGGAATAAGCTTCAAAATACGTTGTTAAGAAAAAAATGAGATCCAAAACATAACATGCAGCATGATCACATGTCCTGTTTGTTTATGTATGTACATATTTATAAAAACATAGACAAAAGTCAGGAGAGTGTTTACACAGTGCCATTAGGAAGGAGATAGCGGGGCAAAAGGAAGAGTGACTTTGTGTTGTAGCATCTGTACTGTTTTACAACTTTACCATGAGAACATATCCATGTATTCATTACATTTTAAAAAACGCTAGTATTCCTAGATTGATAGTTATAAACTTGTGTTCTGTTTGCCCCTCCCCATGTGCCCTTCTCTATCCCCCCAAGATATTTCTCCTCCACCACCCTTGGTGCGTGAACATTATTATCCAGAACACCCACCATGGGACAACAAAAGTTGCCCTGAAAAAAAGGGAAAACAAGTAGTCACAATCTCAGTGTACAGAAATGCACAGACCATTGTGATTTGTGCTTTTTTTCTTAAATGAGTAGTGTCAGCGACACAATACATTTCAGGGGAAAGTGTCCATGCAGTGGTATTTGTGTGTCATTCCTGCCAAATTAGCAAGATGGTTGTGAATGTTGCATTATTAGTATGGACGTCCATCTGTACTTTTTCAGTAGAAGCAAGGCCAGCATCACACATGGCTGTCGTAAATAACACTGCTAATGAACATGCCGTGACATCAGCCTAGTCATCAAACACACGTTGAGCACCTGTTGTGTGTGCAGTCCTGGGTCAGGGGCTGTAAACAGAGAGGAGTGGACAATGATGTTCAACCTTGAAAGGAATTCGTAAGGTAGTGGGGGACAAGGACATAGGCGCACTGATCTGTGACATAAGGCACGGTGAAATCAGCTCTCCAGCACCCTCGACCTGAGTCAATTGCACCTTCTCGTTGCTCTTTGCAGCACTAATCGTATTATAATTTTATGTTAGTTTGGACGTCTTCTCATATTAACCCCAGACTGCTCACCCCCTGACGGCAGACCCTTCATTGATTTCTGTTCATCTTTGTCCCTCCAGTCTCAGGCATAGTTCTTTTTTTTCTTAAATTATTTTTTATTAAGGTAAAGTCTACACATATAATTTACCATCTTTACCATTTTTAAGCATACAGTTCAGTGGTAATAAATACATTTATATAATTTTTTCCTTTCAAAGCCCCATCCCCACTCCTTTGCCTGGCCTTTGGTAACCACCAATCTACTCGCTGTCTTCATGAGATCCACTTTTTTTAGCTCCCACATATGAGTAAGAACATGCAGTATTTGTCTTTCTGTGCTTGGCTTATTTCACTTAACATAATGGCCTCCGGTTCCATCCATGTTGCTGCAAAGGACAGAATTTTGTTCTTTTTCATGGCTGAATAATATTCCATTGTGCATCTATACTGCATTTTCTTTACCCATTCATCTGTTGATGATCACTCAAGTTGAATTCATATTTTAGTATTGTGAACAGTGCCACAATAAACATGGGAGTTCAGATATCTCTTTGATATATTGATTTCCTTTCTTTTGGATATATACCCAGTAGTGAATTGCTGGGTCATATGGAAGTTCTAGTTTTAATTTTCTGAGTAACCTCCATACTGTTCTCTGTAGTGAGTGTACTAATTTACATTCTAACCAACAGTGTACCAGTGTTCCCCTTTCTCCACATCCTTGCCAGCATCTGTTATTGCCTGTCTTTTGATATAAGCCATTTTAACTGGGGTGAGATGACATAGCCTTGTGGTTTTGATTTACATTTCTCTGATGATTAGTGATGTTGAACATTTTTTCATATACCTGTTGGCCATTCATTGTATGTCTTCTTTTGAGAAATGTCTGTTTAGATGTTTTGCCCATTTTGAAATAGGGTTATTTAGGGTTTTCCTATTGAATTGTTTGAGTTCTTTTTATATTCTGGTTACTAATCCTTTGTCAGATGAATAGTTTACAGATATTTTCTCCCATTCTGTGAGTTGTCTCTTCACTTTTTTGATTATATCCTTTTCTGGGCAGAAGCCTTTTAGCTTGATTTAACCCCAATTATCTATTTTTCCTTTGATAGCCTATGCTTTTGAGGTCTTACACTCAAAAAAATCTTTGCCCAGAGGCAGACCAATGTCCTGGAACATTTCCCTAATGTTTTCTTCTAGTAGTCCCATGCTTTCAGGTGTTAGATTCGAGTAATCCATCTTGATTTGATGTTTATATATGGTGAGGGATGGGGTCTAGTTTCATTCTTCTGCATATAGTTATCTAGTTTTCCCAGCACCATTTATTGAAAAGACTGTCCTTTCCCTATTGTATGTTCTTGGAGGCTTTGTTGAAGATGAATTTGTTGTAAATGCATGGATTTATATCTGGGTCTTGCATAGTTCTTGGCACATAGAATGCACTTAACAAATATGTATTGAATGAATGGTTGCTAAAAATATATATATGTGTCTGTATATAAAATTTTAAGTACAAGCCATATACTATAAAAGCACAAACAAAAATTCACAGCTATAAACCAAACTATTGTTTTAAAAGCTACCACTTCAGAACTAGTAAGTCTTTCAAGGCCTTAATATAATTTAAGTCTAGCTAAGACTCGGGTGGTGGGAAAGCTCTGTGAGTTAGGCATACTAATGGTATGTATCTTTGTGGAGGTGACACACACATGGCAGCCAACACTGTGCTGGGTGCATGGTACCCTCTGAGTGGTTGCCCTGCAGTGTGTGCAGATAGAATCATGCACACTGTGACTTCTCACATGACTCCTCAGTGCTAATTAGTTAGTAGACTATTTTTAGACCTCACTACTCCTCTGAAGACCCATTCTCAATTCCTGGCCCTCTCACTCTCAGCAGACAACCGCAGCTCATGAGTCACTGAGGTCATCAGCGTGCTTCCTGGTAACTTCCCACTCTGTACTACAATTTACCTACACCCACGCTTGTCTTCCAAGCCAGGTCCCCTTCCTGCCACCCCTTCCTGCTCTCCCAGGGTCTGCATCCTCCTGCCCTGCTCCTTCCTTCAGCTTCCCCCCTCCCGCACCCCTCCCAGGAGTCTCTTGATTTCCTCCTCTGCTTCTACTGACATCCCCTCTGCTTAGAAATAGTCTCCTGCTAACATTCCTTTCCAGGATTCCCATGACAGCCTGCTGACCCGTCTGCATTTCCATTTGTCCCTCCTCCACAGTGCAGACCAAAGGATTCTTTTAAAATGCAGGGTTATGGGCAACTCCAAAGGCACCAGCTCCAACTCCCCATTTTGAAAAATCATATCAGAGTGTGAGTGATTGAGAGTGACATTAAACCCTCTCTTCTTTCCCCTTTCTTCCTTCTCTCTCTTCTTCCCTCCTTCCCTTCCTTCTGAAAGTAAATTATCTGCACACGTGTGTATTTATCCATAGTAAGGAATTTCTTGGGTGCATCTTAGAGCAGGTAGGACATATCAGTGCCTGAGGCATCTTAACTCAGTGGCCAGACTGCGTCTTCCTCTGCTTCCTCTTGCCCAGTTCACTTCCCCTCCTCCTGCTCTCTGGTTCTGCTTCCAGCACTGTGACCTCATTGGCACTATCAGCCTCTGCTGCATCTTTGCCTGCAGCTTTTGCCATGCTTGTGCCTGCACCTGCAGACTCCCCTCCACACGCCCCTGGCTATTCTCTCCCTGGCTGCCCCGTGAATGCCTGTGTCCCCGGAATTCTGGCCTCTGCCTACTGCTTACTCTCCTTGCTCTCCAAGCTTTTTGGGTATGACTTCATCCCCTTATATGAAATACTTTGTGTGCACCACTTCTATAGCATATACACTATTCTTATTTAGTTCAGTGTCATACTCTGGGCCTTCTAGAATGTTAGCCTAGCATTGTTGAGACTTTCTTACTGGACTACAGTAGTTATTACAAGGAAGGGTATATCATGATTTTGCAAAAATCATGGTTTTGTTTTTTTGTCAATGTTATTTCTGAGGATAACCAGCATTTTTATGATGTTTTTCAATAAAGTAGCACATTTTCTCAATTCTTTAAGGATTTCCTGCCATTCCCCCATCTTCCACCCCGCTGACGTGAGGATCTGCTCTTCACACGCAGAAGCCTGAATGGGCCCCTGCGAGTCTAAAACGGTGTCCTGTGGCTGGGTGACTTCACCAGGACCCCCTTCTCTCTTGGCCACCTTCACTCAGCCTCTTTCAAACCTTCCTGTCCCTGCCCACAGAAAAAAGATCCTGTTCCTGACCTGTAACTAAACAAGTGCTGGGCAGACTCTGTGAGCCTGCTCTGTGCAGCGGAAGCGGCAGCAAAGAGAAAGACCTGCACCCGAGGCAGGTCCATTAAGGAGACTAATGTGCCTTTACCAGAGAAAAACACGCCCCTGCACGTTGTGCTACAAATGAGCATATTTCCTCCCAAAGTGTATTAGTTTCCTGTTGCTGCTGTAGCAAATTATCACAGACTTGGTGGCTTTAAATGACACAAATTTATTCTGTGACAGGTCTGGAAGCTAGAAGAAGCCTGCAAACAGTTGTACTGGCTAAAGTCGAAGTGTCAGCAGAAGTGGTTCCTTCTGGAGGCTCCAGGGCAGAACTGGTTTCCTTGACTTGTCTGGCTTCTGGAAGTCACCTGCATTCCTTGGCTTGTGGCCTCTTCCTCAAATTACCCCAACCTCATGCTTCTGTCCTTACATCTCCTACTTCCTCTTGTGTAGTCAAATCTCCCTCTGCCTCTTCTTATAAGGACCCTGTGATAACATTTAGGGTCCACTTAGATAATCCAGATAACCTCCCAGCTCAAGATCTTTCATTTAATTACATCTGCAAAGTCCCCTTGGCATATAAAGTAACATGCACAGGTTCTGGGGATTGGGACATGGATACCTTTGTGTGTGCGGGGGGGGGGCGGGGGACGACGACATTCATTACCATACCATGGTATCTTACACTGAATTCCACCTGCCCTTTGCCTACTCAGTCACATATCTTTGTGACACTTTCTTGAGATTTATTCTGACCATAGAATGTTAGGTAAGCATTTTCTTTAAAATACATGCATATGTACATACAAGTTGACTTTGAAAGTCAGTCTTCAAGGTATATTGACACTGCTTTAAGAAATAAAACCAGTTTAGAGGGTGTGGTTTTTACATTACCAGTGTTTGTGTTTCCCATCCAAGTACTAGCCAAGTGCAACGGTGCTTAGCTTGTGAGATCAGGTAGGCTCAGGCACGGTCAGGGTGGTATGGCCATAGACAAGTGTTTGTGTTTAATTTTACACATACACAAAAATAATTAAACCATGCCACTATTATTTTCTCTTTCAGCCTGTTGAATGAGAGCCCATGTGAGGACATGTCAGTGTGTCTCAGGAGGTGTCTGAGTCTTAGAAAGATGTTGGGCTGGCTTGCTCAGATGCTGGTAAATGGCACTACCTCTTTCTAGTCCCCTAAGCCCATAAGTCCAGGGTGACTGCTGCTCCTCACCATGAGACCAAATCATTTGCACATTCTGGTTCTCCTCCTACTTTCTTGGCTCTTCCTTTGGTTTCCTCAACTTTGCCTACTATCTTCTATACCCAGTTGTGTTAGGTAGACACTGAGGGTCCTCCGGCCCTGCTGGGGACAAAAGTAGGCTCCCAGACCAATTGTCACACTCTAGGGAGGAGGGAACGCCCCACCAATCTGCCAGTCAGAACTTAGCGCCAACTGCAAAAGAATGCAGAGGATTCCCCAGCCCATGGGACACGCAGCAGAGGTACAATGGGATCTGGAAGGTGACCTAGAGCAACCTAAGGCTAATTATCATGTAATTAGCTTAAATCTACATTGCGCCCTCCCCCCCACCCCCCCACTGGGCTTTCAGAGAAGCCATGGGAGAACCACATGTGCAGTTGAGACTCAGGTTATGTCACTCTCAACTGTCCATCAAAGTGGTTCGATGGTGACATTTGAATACTAGGAGGGCCCAGCCTAGGAAATATAAAACAGGACCCCAGACCATAGTCAGGGCCCTCCTGTTACAAAATGGGGTCTGTTCATTGTCTGGGAATATATCTTACCTTGCTCAATAAACTTCTCCTTGTGCTTGCCTTACTTTGGTGCGTCTGGTCAATCTTTGGCCAAGAGCACACCAAGAACCGAGAACAGACCATGAGGCCCTGGAAGCTGGAGATCTTTTCACTAGCTTTCCATCCTTTGTCCACTTCCCTCCTCTGCCTTTTTTCTTTGGTAAACTTATCCACTCCTACAACTCCTACTCTCATCCATGGGGATGAATTCTAGGCCCATGTTTCTAAAATAAAATATTAAAAGTAAAATATTCCTTTGATAGTTTCTTATGTTCCTCTGCTATTTCTCTTGGTTTAGGATGTTTTAATGATTACACTTTAATTTATAGTCATTATATATTTTAAGGGCCCATCTTGGTAGAATGTTTGGTATGGTAATGCTTTTATTATAAGCATACATCAAAAAAACACCCCAAAACCTTACTTAATGTTGTTGGGTTACCTAATTCACTTAAAAGAAAAACCAGAAAGATGCATTTAAAACTGTGACAAATTACACTAACAAAAATTTGATGAGGAGTATTAAAGTTTAGAACACAGATTTAAACACAGCTAATGGATCCATTCATTGCTTCCCATTTATAGCACCAAAGGGCGTTTGATTAAGGTCCTCATGCTTTAAATGAAATCCCACTTCCCAGCTCACACCTTCACATAAAATAAAATAACACTGCGCACCACAAGTATATGTTTGCTAGTGAACAAACCATTTTCCAAATAGAATTGCCTTTAGGTCAAATCTCTCAAGTGTCTGGGAAAATCTAGCTCAGTGAAATGGAATGATAAATTTCAAGTGAAACAATAAGGCTTTCCTCTGTTGAAGTCCGCCATTTTTCTTTCTTTTTTTTGGTATTTGGCTATCATTTGTTTATAATACCATATTACCAGTCTTTAGCACTTCCTCTGAGTTGAGTTCCTTTTGTCTGATTTTTATATTTATCATATTTATGATAAGGAATGGGAGCAGTTGTACAATGTTAGGTTTTAGTTCTGAAGTAAAAGTTTCTTAGAGCACTCCTTGTAAATTTTAGTTCGTTTGCTAAGTAAATGCTTGCCAAGTTTAGGAAGACTCAGATACACATCCTCCGCTTCTAAATCTCTTCAGGAAGAAAACATTTTAGAATCTACTCGAATACTAGAACAATTATCTATGTGCTTATCGTAATTTCTGTGCTTGTGGAAATTACTGTATTTAGTGGTGGTGTAAAATGATGGTAGTTTTAGGCCTATGTAAACCATAAGGCTGTCAGATTTCCTCTCATTGGCTTTTTCTAATAGCTTCTAAAACCATGACTACATTTTAAACACACTTATCATAAAGATGTGTTGTCAAGAAACCAACAAACCCACAGTTGAGACTCATCTTTTCCAAAGTGGGGAATGATCCTTCATAGAATCTATTTATTCGCTCATCCCTGTCCCATCTCCATATCTGTTCATTACCCACTGACTGAGTGTTTGTTAGGTGATATGCACTGCTTTACTGTCCCTACGCAAGTAGATGTTATTTAGCACAGAGTTTGCCCTTCACAGGCTAATAGTCTAATACAGGACTTGTTATAAAAAGTTATAATTAACAATAAATATACAGTAGAATCTTTGGTCTTATCTTGGCTTGGATTTGAACCTGGACTCCTTTGCTTACTAGAAGTAGATCATTACCAAATCATTTAGCTTATTTTGCCTTTGCTTTTCCATCTTTAAAATGATATGTTAAAATGTGGTGTTTGTTAGTGGAGGGGGGTGTTGTGCAGATAACAATAGTTGCCTTACAGGGTTGTTTGTAAAAACAAGGATGCATATAATGTGTCTGACAGTAAGCATTTAACAAATGCTAAATGAATAAATACTGTAGGAGTTCAGGGAAAGTAAAAATGATTCCCAGCTTGGTTGGACAAAGAAAACTCCTAAAGGGGCTATTTGATATCAGAGAATCTGGAGGATGGGCACACTTTTGAAATAGAAAACAATCTTTTTGTTGTTGCTGTTACTGCATGTCCTCCTTATGCAGGTGCCATGCTAATCTCTGCACCGTTCCAATTTTAGTATATGTGCTGCCAGAGCAAACACTGAAATAGAAAATAATCTCCCCGCCAAATGCTTTTCTGTTTTGTTTTCCTCTTGTTCAAGTGGACACGCACAGTTTCTACAATCATGCTGTAATCTTTACTTACACCTCTTCCAAAGGCAACACGTCATCAACGACCCCGGTGGTTGGGAAGGGCACTGCTCCAGGGAACGGGGCGATTGATGCCAGACAGTAGCAGGTGGCTATTTTCACGTGGCAGTCAGGGGCAAATGAAAGAAGTGTGTGGAGATCATTCTCCCCAGAAGCCATTCATTTCTCTACAGCTGAAAGAGCAATGGGTTGATCCAAAACAGGACCAAAAGTTCAAAAGAATTATGACAGATCAGTCAAGCGCCCCTAAGTTTATCTGGGTAAAGATGTATAAGCACCCTGCAGTGCTGACAAAGGTCCCACATCTGCAAAGGAGAAAGGGAGAATCAGAGCTGAGCTAAAAATGTTGTCACATTTCCTTACACATCTGAAGTGGATCCAAACTAAAATGAAATGCCTTTTCCATTACGCTTATCTTCCTACCCTTAAATTAGAATGGAAACTGCTCTAGGCCTGATGCAATTCAATGCACTTCCTGAGTTTTAAACAACTAATTTATAATTGTCCCATACAGATGACAATTGTCCCATGCATATAACAGTTGTCCCATACATATGAATGATTGGTTGGGTACCAGTTCCCTCGAATCTCGAGTTTCCCCTTCTCTGTCCGGGCCCACAGGTCTCCTGATGCTGGCACAGTGTGGCTGCGAAGGCAGATTGTTCTAGCACCCCTCCTCTTCCTCCTCCCTTTACAGCTCCTTTTTCATGCTCAGATAAACTTTTTCTCAGCCATCCCATTCAACTTCTTTCCCTCTTCCCCTACATCTTCCAACTCTTGTCCATTTAGATTAGAAAAGTTAAAGTTAGTTTTTCTACCAAGAGTTTGATGCTATGGAACTAAATAAGGAGTATGGTGTCCCTCTCCTTGCTGAGTTTAAAATCTAAAGTGGAAAATCTCCTATCTCTACCTACGTCTGTCTACATCTAAAGTTATCATGAAATGAAACAAGATGCCATGACCTGATCTGATTTGAAAGAGAGTTGCCCCTGTGACAATAATATCATAATGAAAGTCAGTTTTACAAATTTCTTTTTTCTTTCGTTTATTTATTCTCTCTCTTCCTTTCTTCCTCCTTCTCCCTTTTTCTTTTTAAACCATTTTATACCATTTGGTCTGTTCCTGTGCTTTTGTCCTATTTATATTACAGTATATAATTATGTTTATTTTCCAGTTACAAACCGGTATGGAAAAAAACCCATGCAGACTGGGTGGGGACCTCTTTGTCTCTCCTTTGCCTTTTCCTTTTCCCTGAGAAATCAGATACCCGCAAGGAAGGGCTAAGATCACAGCACGTGTTAGCAAATGCATGGAGTGGCCTGTAATCTCTCTCTCCTTCTGTGCTTCCATTTCCCGACTATCTAACATATCAGGGAGTGTTTTTCTGCAATGCTGGCAGGATCAAAAGTCAGGCAAAGAAGATTCGGGTTCCATTTCTATTATGAAATAATTGTCTTATCTACATGATAATACGCACATATATTTCTGCTAAATTATCTACAGCCTGAGCATTCATTCATGCCCCAGAGAAGATGATGAATGTGCCAGATGCTTACATTTGTGGTAAGATGACCAGGAATGGGTGGAGCAGGGCAGCTTGCCAACTGTTTGGGTGGCTATTTGTCAGGAGAATGAGTCATTCCTGCTGCACCACCCCTGATTTTGGTTTTAATATGCTCTGCTGGAAGAAGGCCAGAGTCCCTACACCAAAATTTAGGCCCATTTTCCATCTTTTAGCCATAGTATATTTCCTATACTACCCTTTCCCACTCCGCAAGTCTGCACCTAAGCCATCCTATGCCTGTTGCAGATGGTCTGTTCCCCTAGAGGGGTACGATGCTTTGTTCTGAGACTAGGATGCCTTTCTTAGACTTTATACTTCGTCTTGGAAATAGTCGCCATAATGTGTTATGGGGCTTGCACCAGGGCTTAGGCTAGAAACCAGAGGTCTCCTTTTCTTGGGCGTGATATCATTCAACTTTTCCTGAGCTCTTTAACAAGGAACCCTCTAAGAAGAGTGAGAGGAAATGCTCTGCGCTCGCCCTCTACTCCCCTCCCAGCACTGGTCTGCTAGCAGTGGGCCCAAGGCCACGCTGGAGCCATCTGTGAGGATTTTGGATTTCTGTGGGGCCTGCTCGCCTGCAAGCCCGAGATGTGTGAGCCGCAGCGTTGCCATGCAGTGGGCAGGAAGGGGGCTCCGGCTCCTCGGCTCCTCGGGTGGCTTTTGTGTTCTCGAGATAGACTGAGCTGGCTTGACTTGGGATCAGACCTCCCCCGCTGTCCTATTGTCTTAGCCAGTGGCACTGAGGCCCAGGCTAGGCAGCCAAGGAGAGTGCTGATCTGCAGTTTGAAATGGAAGCCCAGAGCAGGCTTCCCTGCCTGGATGCCCGCCTGTGAGTACGGCCCTGATAAAGGAAGCTGCGCGGTACAGGCTGTGGGAAGGACCGCGTTCTGCGGTGTGATTATGTTAACCTGGCCGCGTGACCTTGACACACACACAGTGGAATTGCCCTGCCTGTGTGAGGTGACGAGGACCTGGTGATTACTTCTATTTGCCAAATTGGGACTAATTTGGATGGGGACACCTGGCTACCTAGAGCGTGTGTTTGTTTATCTGCCAAGTTGGGCAATCAACTCAGGGCAGCAGGCCAGGGTGGGGAGAAGTCAGCATCTTGGTCAGGAAGTGTGGAAATTTCTAGTTTCAGCTTCTGTCTATTTTTATGGCCATCTTGATTTGTGTTGCCACTGGGTTTTCTGTCAGCCTGGAATACATGCAAACCGTAGGATTCAGTGTGAAACCTCTGAAGGTTTAATTTAATTCATTTTGAAACTGGTTGGATTTTTATTCTAATAATAAATTTAACAAGTTTGGTGGTCACTTCTTGAATTCACTAATTTTCCTTCTTTCTTTTTTTGGTGTTAGTCAACAAAATCCATCAGTACGGAGGCCACAGGTTTTCCTCTGTATCTTGAGAGACTCTGTCTGTCTCTGTTGGCCAACAAACCCTACTGGGCTAGCGATGTTTCCCAAATAATTTTTCAAGGAATCATTGGGCCAGAGGAGTTATATAAATGCATTTTTTATAAAATTCCAATTTTTAAAAACTGTTACCCTAGTATATGATGCTATATAGAATTTTCTGAAAATAACATTTGTAACGGTTGAGAAAAAAAATAGGTAGAAATAATTTACCTAAGATCAGAAACATGCCAAAGACCAAAGACCAAAACATCTTTCTCTGAAAGACATTATTTGGAGAAGACTCAAAACATCTGGATTAGATTATAAAATATAGGAGTAGAAAGAGTAGTGGTTGTTGAGACATCAGCTTTTATTTATTTATTTATTTTTTTGAGACAGAGTCTCACTTTGTTGCCCAGGCTAGAGTGAGTGCCGTGGCGTCAGCCTAGCTCACAGCAACCTCAAACTCCTGGGCTCAAGCAATCCTGCTGCCTCAGCCTCCCAAGTAGCTGGGACTACAGGCATGCGCCGCCATGCCCAGCTAATTTTTTCTATATATATTAGTTGGCCAATTAATTTCTTTCTATTTATAGTAGAGATGGGGTCTCGCTCTTGCTCAGGCTGGTCTCGAACTCCTGAGCTCAAATGATCCGCCCACCTCGGCCTCCCAGAGAGCTAGGATTACAGGCATGAGCCACCGCACCCGGCCGAGACATCAGCTTTTATATATCTAGAATTTTATAATTGCACTGTGCCTATTTCTTTAATGACCAAACCAAACCAAACCCTCTGTTTTTACTATTTATGTTTTATTCTGTTGCCAGGGGAGAGGTGGTTGGGCAAGGTTGAGAGGACATGTTACAAATGACAACACTAAAGGAGGCCCAGGTGATTTCTTTCTTACCTTTCATATCTCAAGTCCCTGGCCATTCAATTTAGTTCCTGAGGTTCCAACAGCTGGTAATATGTTAAACTGCAATCCACTTTTTGGAAGTTATTGATATTTCCTAACTGAGGTTTAATGGTGTGACTTGGCTTAGGCGAAAATGTGCCAAGGTCTTGGGTCTCCTGTGCCTCATTCAGGTTTGTTCCAGGAACATTCTGCCAGGAGCTAGAAACCACTTTGCTGCCTGGTCCTCCCAAGTCAAACGAATCTCGATTATATATTACTTGCAGGACCATTCTGCATAGACCAACAGAGAGACCAAACAGTGATTCTTTTTGGAGGGGGCTATTTACATTTGAGTTATAACAGCTGTTGAGTCTAAGAGAGCTAAAATATCTACTTCTGCAAAATTAATAGCTGCTTTTATTTTAGAAAATTGTCCTAATTTATTTTAGCAAAAATCCATTAGGAAAAAAAGTTAATAGATTTGGAACTAGATAGTTGGGTGAAGGTTGCACAACATTGTAGATATACTAAATGTTGCCGAGGGTAAATTTTATGTGATGTGTATTTCACCACAATAAAGAAAGTCAATAGAAAAAGTTTATCTTAGTCTAGTGGCTAAGAATGTTGATGTTGATTATCACTGTAGCCACGTGGTTCCTAAAGAGGTAGGGAGAGAAGTGAGGCATGGGGGTAATAGTCTAAACCCAGAGAAACTTATTGCTGGCACTAAACTTTATCTATGGCAAGTAGCAGATAGTTTGAATATTCTTCTTAATAAAGTACTTTCTTAGCAATGAGGATTTTGTTTGTTTGTTTGTTTGAGACAGTGTCTCGCTCTATCACCCAGGCTAGAGTGTAGAGGAGTGATCACAGTTTACTGTTGCCTCAAATTCCTGTGCTCAAGAGATCCTCCCATGTCAGTTTCTCAAGTAGCTGGGACTACAGGCGTGAGCCACTGCACCCGGCCAGCAATAAGGACTTAACATTCGTAGTGGTAACTGTTTGTAACAAAACAAAACACAAATGGCTCAAGGTCCATCATTTATAGTAAATTCTCATTTTGGGGAGATAAAAAAAGAAACAGCTCATACTATAAGACTGGCCACCAGTATCCCCTGTGGTTGTGTACTTCCAACATATGTATAGTGACATTCATGAAGTGATTAAAAACTTTGTTCTTTTGGGTAAAACAGACATCAATTAAAAGATAAAAGTTAAGTAAAGATAGAAAATATGTTAGTTTACAAGTTGAGAGTTGGTAAACACATACGTATTGACAGAAACATAATAAAGGAGGATTTGTTTATATAATCATATATGAAAATTTCTGAGTTCTAGTATTTGGGATTTATTTCTTTCTCTTGTGAATGTTAAGGATATGCTATTATGTACTTTATTCAATACATCAAAATCAATGTGCTGAAACCCATGTATTGTCATTGTAAAATAATATGTTTTCAATTAAAGACATATTTATTGAGCAACTACTGTTTGCAAAGCATTGTGCTGGTTGTTGCAGAAGAATATGGAGATTAGCAAGTTGCAGACTCCGTTCTCAAGGAACTAGAAATATTAAAGGCAGAAAAGGCAGCCGCTCAAAGGACAACGATACTCTAACCAAAGGGGACTGATGAATGCTGAGAGTGAAAGTGGCATGGAAAGGAGCCGGAAAGAGAGCCAGCAAGAGTTAGCTCTTGGTTGTTAGGATGAGAGGAGATTCATAAAAGAGGTGGTGTTTGAAGGATAGGTAAGAATTTGGCAAACTGAGAAAGCATTTTAGAGAGCAGAACGGATATGATAAGACAAAAGTATAGAATGGAAAGTGCCCAGGTGTTGAGAAAATGTCTACAATTTTAGCTTGGCTGGGAGTAGGAGATTGATGAGAGTTAAGATTAGAAATGTAGGTTGGTCTTAAATGTCAGGGCTGGGAATGTCGTATTTAGTTCAAAAGTCACTGGAAAGGGACTGGAGGTTTCTGAGGAGGCAGGAAAACAATCTGAGTTGTGTTTCCCTGACAGCGAGAAGTGAGCCGGATTGTTTGGGAAGAGTTCTGCGGATAGAAGGTGACAGAGTGCCCTGTGAGGGACAGAGAGCAGAAGGAATGAGGACCTGGGCCAGGCTGTGGCAGCAAGAACAAGAAAAGAGGCAGAATCTACCTGATTTGGTAACTAACTGGGTGCAGGAGGATTGAAGAACATTCTGGCGAGATGGCAACTTGGGTGTGTCCTAGAGTCCCTCCAGGGCACACCCCTCTCCCGAGCCGAGCCAGCAGGAGTCGGCAGGCAGGTGTGCGGCAGGAGGGTATGAGGCTGGCCCCAGCTCTGGCTGATTTTGCTAGAGCGGGTCGATGCAGACTTTCTCTCCTGTGAGCTTTACTGCAGCCTGAAGTCAGCGAGAAGAGCCTTGGTGAGGCAAATTAAGTCAATTGCGTCTTAGAGATGGGCGTGTTGGCAGTGGTGCTGTGAAGAGAAGGAGGGACTCCTGGTTTCAGGTTTCCGTGGGTTTCAGCACATTGATTTTGATGTATTGGGTAAAGTACATAATAGTATATCCTTAACATTCACAAGAGAAAGGAATAAATCCCAATTACTAGAACTCAGAAATTTTCATATATGATTATATAAGAAAACTGAAAATCAGCAACTCTTACTCTATCCATGAGAGAATTGGGTCACAGGACAAAACATTGGCTCCCAAATCAGAGAGGCAGACAGGCAGGTGTAGACAAATCATAGCTTACTGGGACAGAAGCCCAGGAGCCAAAGCCTCTGCGGGAACAAGTGGTGGGTCCCTTTTGGCTTTCAATAGAATTTACAAGGCATACTAAGAGACAAAACATGCAGTTTGAAAAGACAAGGCAAGTGTCAGGACCGGACTCAGATATGGCAGAGATGTTGAAATTTTCTGACCGGAAACTTAAAACGACAAATATGCTAATGGCTCTAATTGAAACAGTGAAAAATATGCAAGAAGAGATGGGTAATGTAAGCACAAAGAGAGGAACTCTAGGAATAGAAAGGAAGGACTAGCAATGAAAAACACTGTAACAAATAAAGGACGCCATTGACGGGCTCATAAATAGACTGGACGTTACCAAGGAAAAAAGTCAGTGAGCTTGAAGAAAGGTCAATAGAAACTTCTAGGCTGGGCCCAGCGGCTCACATCTATAATCCTAACACTCTGGTAGCCTAAGGTGGGAGGATCCCTTGAGGTCAGGAGTTAGAGACCAGCCTGAGCAAGAGTGAGACCCTATCTCGACCAAAAATAGAAAAAATTGACTGAGCATGGTGGGGCATGCCTGTTGTCCCAGCTACTCTGGAGGCAGGAGGATAGCTTGAGCCCAGGAGTTTGAGGTTGTGGCGAGCTGTGATAACACCATTGCACTCTACCAAGAGTGACAAGGTAAGACTCTGTCAACTCTGTCTCGAAAAAAAAAAAAAAATTCCAAAACCATGCAAAGAGAAAGAAGAATAAAAAAGACAGAAGAGAGTGTATAAGAACTGTAGGATAATGGAAATACCAGAAGGAGAAGAAAGAGAGAAAGGAACAGAAGAAATGTTTGAAGCGATGATGGCTGAAAGCATTTCCCAAAATTAATAATAGATACTAAATCACAGGGCCAGGAAACTCCGAGAGTACTAATAGGGACAAATATCAAAAAACCAGACCTAGGTGTCTCATATTCAAACTGTAGAAGATCAAAGACAGAGAGAAAAATCTTGAAAACAGCTGCATGGGGTGGGGGGATACCTTGCCTACGGAGGATAAGAATAACATCAGACTTCTCTTCAGAAACCATGCAAGTGAGAACGGAGTGAAATATTTAAAGTGCTGAAAGGAAAAATCCATACCAAGCTAGAATTCTGTATCAGGTAAGATTATCCTTTAAGAATAAAGGAGAAATATAGATTCTCTCAGGCACACTTTGAAGGAATTTGTCACCAGTCATCCTGCCTTGCAGGAACTGTTAGATTAAGTTCCTCAGAAAGAAGAAAATTGATACAGGCCAGAAAATCAAATCTATGTAAAGAAAGGAAGCTTGTTAGAGAAGGAATAAATGAAGGTAAAATAAACAGAAGGGAGAGAGTGGCACTGGATTAGGGCAGGATACAGGCCACACTCTCCACTTTCCCAAGGCACAGTGGTGTCCCTGAACAGGTGGGCTCCCGCCATCTCCACTTCCAGACTGGGTGAGCACTTGGAGGACAGAGAGCAGACAGGCATCATCCCGGTGTCTTGCCGATGACCAAGCGACCACTGGGCCACCTGGGAAGATGTAACTGCATCTACCACCACTCAGGGAGTCCAGTACATGAAGCTGAGTCACAAGGCACAGAAGAGAACAGCAGCACAAGTGGGGTGGGGGTGGGGGTGGGGTTGGGAGTCAGAGCCAGAGAGAACCCAACCAGACCAACCCCTAATGAGACTGAGCTGCTATAGAAGACAGGAATCAACGCAACAAAGTAGGACGCTTGAAGAGATCCAAGTACATCACCAAAAGAATTTTCTGAGATAAAAAAACCCCCATGATGTTATTTAACATTAAACAATGGTAAGTAAATTAAAGGAGAGAATGGTCATTGAATGAGTATATGGATCTATGAGACCTGACACATGCGCTAAAGGAATTCCAGAAGAAGAAAAAAAAAAGGTAGAGACAGAGGGAGACAATAATTGAACACAAAATAGAAGAAAATTTTTCCTGAACTGAAGAAATATATGAGCTTACAGTTTGGGATAAGTAAATGAATCCCAGGCAGGATGGATGGGGTGGGAAAAAATAAAGATGTACACTCACTATATTCTGGTAAAATTCCTGACCTCTAGGAATAAAGAGAACATCTTATAAGTTTCCAGCTGGGAAGAGCAAACTCCTAAGGATGGACTCAGATTTTTTTCATAGCCCCCTTTGTGCTAGAAAATGGGGGTAATAACAGGCTTAGGCTACTGAGAAGATGGGAGTAAGGCCAAGAATCCAATACCCAGTCAAGATATTAATTATTTGAGAGAATGGAAGAAGGATATTGGAGAATTTGCATGGATTTTAGACTATCTCACCCATTAGGATGACCACTTTGTCCTGATTTTCCTAGGACTTTGTCCATTTTAATACTGGAAATTCTACCACCTGGGAAACCCCTCAGTTTCAGGTGAAGGGGGACAGCTGTTTACCCTGACATATACTCCACATGAAGTAAACCAACACTGAGTTAAAAAAGAATAGAGAATTTGAGGTGGGAGTTCTCAACTAGGGGCGATGGTGCCCTCCTCTTCCCCTCAGAATTTGGCAATAATTTTGGTCATCACAATTGGCCTGATGAAAGGAGCCTTCTGCTGCTGGCATTTAGTGATGCTGTTACACATCCTGTGATGCACAAGGACAACCCTTACAACGAGTTATTTTGCCCAAAAGGTCAGCAGTGCCAAGGCTGAGAATCCCTGAGTTAGGGGAAGATAATGAGAAACGGAAAAAGTGGTAAGATACAAACCTTGCATATATTATATATTTATACATATCAAATGTAAGTAATTATAAGTGGATAATGAAAGATTGTCTTGGGATGTGTAATGTAAGAGGTTATAAAAGATTTTTGCAATAGAAGAGACAAGCTGCAGAGAAATCCTAATAATGATCTAAGGTATGAAACTGTCTCCACAAAATCTGGTCTTTGGGGTAGTGGCAGGAGGCTGATGAAATAGACGGGGCATTCGAGTATTTTAAATGTCTCAGTTTATGGGGATGAGAATGGAAGCTCAGGGTAGGAGATATCTCAGAGAGGAAAATTATATATATCTTGTTTTCATGTAATAGTGAAAAAATAGGCATGTTAATACCAAAAAAATGTTTTGCCAGGAAAGGGAGTTAATTGAATGGAAAAATACATCAGAACTCCCATATTAACAAAAAGTTGAAAGGGATTGAGCAGCAACTTGAGGAGACCTGCAAAAATAAGAGAAACGAGGCAGGTGTGTGAGGGGAGCAGTCTTCTGCCAGCCATAGTTTTGCCAACCATGGTTCTAAGATGGTTGAATAAAGTCACTATTTTATTTCCATGTACTATCCAGTGTCTAAAAATCCACAGCATTTTAATAAATTTGGGTGGATTTATTCAAGGTCCTTAATGAAATAGTACAACAATATTTATTACATTTCCCATCTCATAAATCATGAGAGTAGGTCTGTAGGGTAGTAATTGCTGGTTAATATTTTTCTCCTTCCCTAGACATGCACCTTCATGAGGATAGAAGTCGTGTCTCTTCTCACTCATCATTGCATCCCCAATGCCCTATGAATATTTATTGAACAAACAAATAAAAAACAGCCTCTCAATCTATGATTAGAAGATTAGATACAAGGAGAAAAAAGTGCCTATTTATTTCACAAATAATATTTGTGAAAAGTTCAGGCAGTTGTACATTTTACTGAGATTTATGAAAAAGAAACAAAGAAGAATGTAAGAATAAAATGCGTGGCATTACAAGCTAGTGAAGGCTGACTTGAAAACTTGAAAAAGAGACTCAATTTGCATAACATGAAAGTTGTGAAAAAAACTTCCTGCCTAGACTAGGGTTGCCAGATTTAGCAAATAAAAATATAGGACACCTAGTTAAGTCTGAATTTCAGGTGAACAATGAATAATTTTTTGTACAAGTATGTCCCAAATATTACAAGGAACATACTTATACTAAGAGAATATTCATGGTTTATCTGAAATTCAAATTTAACCAGTGTCTTGTATTTTATCGGGCAACCCTACCCTAGACAATCTGTAACAGCAATATTTTCTGAACAGCTAAAGAAGATTATTCAGGAAAGGGGATGCTTTTTTCAAGTCGGCATTTAAAACATCCTATTCAAATATAACATCTATTAAATTGTTAGCAGCAAACATCTAGAATTTTTAATTCCTGGGTCCTGTTAATTATATTTTATTTTCTTTCTAATTCTGTATTTTCTAAGAGGACTTGATCCTCCTTCTGTCAGGTCAGCATTCTGTTCTGAGCTCTTGGTGTGCCCTGGCCAAAGAATGACCAGACACGCTGAAGGTAAGGTAAGCACTCGCGAAGTGTATTGAGCAAAGTAAGATGCGTTCTCCACACTTGGCAAATGGATCCGCTGTTGTAACAGGAGAGACCTGATTTTGGTCTGGGGTCCTGTTTTGTGTTGCCTGGGCTGGGCCCTCCTCGTGGTTCAAATGTCCATTGAACCACTCTGATGGACAGCTAGGAGTCACATCACCTGAGTCTTCCTGCGCATGCGGATCTCCCATGAGCCCCTCCGAAAGCCCATGGTGGGGAGATAAACCACAATGTAGATTTAAGCTAATGACATGGTAATTAGCTCTAGATTGCTCTAGGTCACCTTTCAGTCCCTCTTGTGCCTGTGCTGCTTGTCCCATGGGCTGGGGAATCCTCTGCATTCTTTTGCAGTTGGCGCTGAGTTCTGTGGCAGATTGGCAGGGCTTTCCTTCCTCCCCCACTGGGGCAATCGCCTGGGGTGCTGGCCTTTGTCCCATGACAGCCGGAGGAGGTCCCTCACTATCTACCTAACACTTCCAAGGTTATTTTGGGGAACATAACCTCCGAGGTTGTCAAGGAAGTGCTGTAATCATAACAGTAAAGACAAATTGTTCTTGTGTGGTACAGTCACTTCTGTGTCTGCCAAATGCTTGCCACGGAGAGGCAGGTAATACTATCCCCGTTTCATAAGCAAAGTCCAAAGTTGTTGTGTGTGCAGGACAGCGGCCGTACTGGTCTGACGTGAAGGAGAAGCGGCACCGGCAGAGGGTGGGACAGGACAGATGTCCACGAGCCCCAGGGGCTGAGCCTGTGCAGGCTGGCCTGGGAGGGAGAAGCCAGCGGAGGCAGGTGGATTTTGCCACCTATCATGAGGCTGTTCTCGTCCACGTGAGCAATGAGCTAAACACATGTCAAAAGATATTACATTGGGATATTTGCCCGAGGCATTAATGTGTAATGATACCAAATACCAACATGAGTTGAGAAACAGATACCCAAGATGCAACTTTTTAAAGGAAATAACCAAAAAATAGTCACGTAACTCCTGGGTCCTGCATCCAGGGGTTCCTCATTCAGAAAATGCATACAAAAGGGAGAGTAGGGATTCGTGGGATGTTTTGAACTTGATTTCCTTGGTGAAAGCTATTCAGTGATTTCTTCATCCAAAATGCGTGGCCTAGCACCCACGTGTCACTGGTGGGTTCTCAAAGGACTCTCAAAGGATCCGTGAGGGAGTCAGTTCTAGAATTTGCCGTGTCCACAGAGCCCAAACCCAGCTTCTGGTCATTCCCATCAAGAGAGATCATTCCGTTTCCCCTTCTCTTCGCCTTCTTCATGCTCTGACTCAACTCAGGAAGAGAATTTGGCGGGAGCTGCAGGGGCTAGTGGTGGAGGAAGGTGCGGAGAGGAGGAGCAGGCCTCAGGTGGGGATCTATGACGTGCCTCGCCGGGGACGTGGAAGGGCAGATCTCAGGGCTGAACAGAAACTGAAGACACACAAGGTGACTGTGGAAATTTCTATTATGTAGGAGTGACCAGCAAAGCTCTGGGGCTTGTTGGCATTTTAATCTGGGGAGGGGAGGGGAAGGGATCCTCTATGAACTGATTTTGAAAGGACTCTGGGAGAAATTTTTAATTTTTCTTTTTTCCTGTGGCCTTCCCCCGTTTCCTGTGGCCTTCCCCCGTCCCAACTTTCTTCCTGCCCCAAGTCAATCAACAGCCTGATATTTATTTGGTTTATTTTCATTGTAATTTTTTTTTTTACAATTCTATTACATATGCTAGTATTCTGTAATGTGTTTTGTTTTGTTTGACTTGCATTTATTAAATGGTATCTACCTATATGTAGTTATCTTTCTATGGCTTGCATTTTTCACTCAATATTAAATGACTAAGATGCATCCACACTGAAGCATGCAGCTATAATTTGTTTGTATCCACTGCTGTACATTACTCCATCGTGTGAATATACAGCAATATAATTATTGATTTTACTATTAACAGATACTTGGATTATTAGCATTTTCATGTTATATACAACACTCTTTAAAACATGCTTCGAAGGGCTCATATGGAAGGGTTTACTTAGGATATATTCCCAGGAGTGAGATTGCTGGGTTTATGGTATCACTCTAATTTCTACCAAATCTTTTTCCAAAGTAGTTGAATCAAATTTGGAGCCTCACATCCCATCTCAAGAATTCCCATTGTTACACATTCCAAGCAGCCTTTGGTATGGTCAGACTTTTAAAATACTTGTCAATCTAGTGAGTTTAATATGATATCTCACTGTGGTTCTAACTTGCATTTCTGTCATTGCTAATGAGCTGTTTTTCATTGTCATAAATTAATCCATTTCTATAATTTAATCAAATTAGAATTGCAGAAATCAGATAGAAAGGCAGGATAGATGGGTCACTCTATCTGTTTGCAATTTACATTCCACCAAACAAATGGTTTACCAAAATGTGTGACCAATTCTTATGGGACAAAGTCAACATGATTTTGGGGTTAGCCAAAAATGGCACTGCAGGTTCAGGGACATATGTGGCCCTGTGATGTGGCTATTCTACTTTTACCGCCAGAGCAGACCAATGTGGTACCCTGCTGATCACACATTGGGAGTCACTACCTGGTTTATTTTTTTTCCTGTCACTGAGTGAGTAGATGGGAAATGAGAGGATGGTTTGATTGTTGCTTCTTTGGCGTTCAACTTGCCAGCAATGGGGACTCTAACTCAGGAAGTGAAGTCTTTGGTGTCATTACTTTCAAAACAGGTTATTAAGACTCTCCCAGATGGGAGGGGAGAGGAGGGGATGGATATATTCACACCTAATGGGTGCGGTGTGCACCGTCTGAGGGATGGACACTCTTGAAGCTATGACTCAGGTCGGGCAAAGGCAATATATGTAACCTAGATATTTGTACCCCTGTAATATGCTGAAATAAAAACACAATAAAAAATTAAAAAACAAATAATCTCCCAGGAAGCAGTTTCCAGGATGTCATTTGCCATCCCGATACTAGTTTGTTTTCCTGACGAAGTTCTCTCTAATACCTCCTGCTGTTATTTGAGCACCTGCCTTGTTTTTTTGATTATTCTCAAGTTGTCATCAGCATCCTCTGGGCAGCACAGTTTTATTTTTTAGCACTCATTTTGACTTTTTCTTGTAAGGAGATATATCACAGTTGAAAGGTCTTTCAGATAATATAATGTTCTAGTGTGTAACTTGAGATTTAAAGAACTGACATACCTTACACACACTTTTAAGAACTTTCAATTATTGTGTTCTGTGTATGTATTACTTTATAACACAGTCAAGTCCATCCTTTAGAAGTCACATTGACTTCCCTTTATTAATTATCCTGTCCATGTAATGCTATCTGTGCTATGCTGAATAATGGCCCACGAGGTTCTTGAGAATGTTATACCAGCAGAAACACTGCCTGCTTGCATTGAAAATGACCAAGAGAGGACAGAATGAAAGAATGCTGTTGGACTCCCAAAATTCTACAGGCAGGAAAGATGCTGGTAAAATGACTCAGCTGCAAACACGTGCTACTTGTTAAGCAACAGGTAACTCTGAGTGTGGAGCTATAGTCCAAGGGCTACAGAAAATCACTCCCAGGCCCTGAAATGTAATGGAGTTTGGCTGGCTGCATTTGGAAAGTGGTTGGGACCACAGACTCCTTTTTTCCTTTCATTTTAACTCATTTTGAAAAGCAATGTCCATAACTGCTATCCTATGCTTATCCCACCATTGCTGTTTGGAGCATATAACTCGTTTTCCAATTTTGCAGGTTCACAGACAGAGAAGGGTTGTCTCCCAGGATGTATATGTGTAGAGATTCACCCATACCTGATTTAGATGATGAGAATTGGGACTGTTTAGCTGATGAGGAAAATGAGATTTTGGACTTGAAACATTAATGGGTTAAGATTTTTAGGGACCTTGGGATGGAGGAA
The DNA here is from genome assembly GCA_008750895.1 of Mirza zaza. Lineage (NCBI taxonomy): Eukaryota > Metazoa > Chordata > Mammalia > Primates > Cheirogaleidae > Mirza > Mirza zaza. Next base: position 112,632 of record VSMD01013977.1, read on the forward strand.
GAATGTATTTTGCTTGTGGGATGGGTGTGAATCTTTAAGGGGCAGAGGGTATATTGTGGCAGGCTATATAATGACCCTCCAAACATGTTCACATCCTAATCCCTGGAATCTGTGACTATTACCTTACAAGGCAAAGGGACTTTGCAGATGTGATGAAGTTAAGGACTTTGGCATAGGCAGATTGCCCTGGCTTATCCAGGTGGGCCTGATGTAATCACAGTAGCCCTTACAAAAGGAAGTAGGAGGAGGCAGAGACAGAGGAGAAGGTCACAGGACTCAGAGATTGAAGTGATGTGGCCAGGAGCCAAGGAATGCCAGCAGCTGCTAGGAGGTGAAAGAGACAAAAGCAGATTCTCCCACGGAGCCTTCAGAAATAGCCAGTCCTGTGACACCTTGATTTTAGCCCTAGAAGACTCATTTTGCTCTTTTGACCTCTAGAACTATAAGACAACACATTTGCAATGAGTTAAGCCGCCGAGCTTGTGGGGTTTGTTATAGCAGAAATAGGAAACTAATTCCACTATCCACTGGCCCCGGGTCCTGCAATGTTCTTATATACTCAAGAGCAGTAGCTAGAACACTCATATGAAAATGAATGAGGGAGTAGATTTTTTTTCCTAGGTGGACTATTTTATTATAACTGGTGAATTTTACTTTTCTGAAACAAAATAATGTCTTTATACAAACTACAAAGAAGAACCTGAGTTACTTAAAGACCTTTATAAAACAAATGTTCTCTAATTTAGCAGATACTATCTGGAATACAATACTTCAGCTTTTACTAAAGATCTAAACTAACTTCACTAAAAAATACCTATCTCTAGAAGACATAAGGCCTTTTAGGAAAGAAACAAACAATGCCATATAAAATGACCTTTGACAAAATGGCAGGAAGATTACATTATTAATGTTCTTATGAAATCTCGATAGGGAAAAATGCCATGGTTAAAACATGTGAGGTGTGTCTGATTATTGGGGGTGCTGATTATTTAGAACAAGTTTGGACAAATCTGGCAAGACATGAGTAAATTGTGTGAGCTTCTGATTTTAGGGAGTTCAGAAATTCTTTAGATTGTGGTCTTCAACCTCACATTTACTTTCTTCTTTTGTTTGATCAGAGATGTCAAGCATACAGCATTTAACTCATTTACATTTAATATAGGGATGTGGATTCTTTAATTGGAAAAGAATTGTTAATGGTTTCCATTTGAAAATTATATTTAGACATTGTAGTATCTTATATTATAGAGGCAACTAATTTATGAGCTAGCTTTTTTTCCCTTAGCATTCGAGCTTTTTAATTAATTACCAGTTTGCATTTATGGTACCTGCATGAAGCACAGTGCTGTCAGGAAACCAGACTTGTATAGGAATAGGTGATGTCTTAGTTTCTACTGCTACTGTAACATATTACCATAAACTTATGACTTTATACAACAATTTTTTTTTGTCATATAGTTTTGGAGGTCAGAAGTTCAACATAGGTCTCCCTGGGCTAAAATCAATGTGTCTGCAAGGTTTTCTTCCTTTTTGGAGGCTGTAGCAGAAAATCTGTTTTCTCTCCTTTTCCAGCCTTGAGAGGCTGCCTTGGCTCATGGCCCCTTCTCTTTCTTGATTCAACACCAGCAATCACCGGTTAAGTCTTGTTCACCTCACAGCACCCTGAAACTGACTCTTCTGCTTCCTCTTTCACGTTTAAGGACACTTGTGATTACCTGAATAATCCAGAATAATTCCCCTATTTTTGTCAGGTTTAGTCTTGTTCTGTGTTCCGGTTCTTGGTGCGCTTGTGGCCGAAGAATGACCAGACACACCAAAGTAAGGCAAGCATGAGGTGAAATTTATTGAGAGGGAGCAAGATAGGATTACAGGGCAAGAGCAAGATACAGGTTTACAGAGCAAGATATGTACTCCACAGACGACCACAGGACCCCTTGTGGCAGCAGGAAAAGAGAGTTCGGTGATGGTTTGCGGCTTATTGTATAGTGCCGGATTGGGGCCTCCCTATGGCTCAGAACCTGCCATAGAACCATTTAGATTGGGCGGTTGGGAGTTGCGTGACCTGAGTCTTAACTATGCATGCCCGTTGTTCTAGGTCAATTTCCAGACTGTTTGGTATCTACGCTGCTGGCCTGTGGGCTAGAGAGTCCTCTGCATTCTTTTGCAGCTGGTGTGCTAAGTTATGATTGGCCAATTCGTAGGGTGTTTCCTCCTCCCCCAGGTATGGCAGTCACTCCGGGGAGGACTAGGGTGGAGCAGGAGCCAGATATGGGCCTGGGGCCCACCCTTGTCCTTCTTCCCAAGTGGGGCAGTTGCACCAAGGCAAAAGCACCCACTTTCATCCCTAAAAAACCCAGAATCCCTCACTATCTACCTAACATTTTGAGGTTGGCCGATAGGCAGTCTTAATTCCATCTGCACCCTTAATTCTCCTTTGTCATGTATCATAACATATTCACAGTTTTTAGGGATTAGGACTTGAACACCTTTGGGAAGCCATTATTCTGCTTCCTAAGTGGTACTGCAGAGACTGGAAGCCAAAGTGACACAGTGGGGACAGGGCTACAGCAGAATTTATGACCATGGGAGAAGATAAGACCACAGATCAGACACACCCCAGGCAGTGTGGGTGTGTAAGGTAAGACAGAAATACGTTAGCTCCTCACTGCACAATGGGAAGGGTTCACTAGGCAAATCTCTGGTTCTAAAATGTCTGACTCTCTCTTTTCAGTTCCTTTCTTCATGTGGAATCTCAAAAACTATCTATTGGGTGCCAGGGATATATTTTTTCTTCTGTTTATACCTTATTGTATAAAGGACAACTATATACAACTTTATGAAACATACTAATGAAACAGAAAACATACCAATAAAACAAACCCTATTAAAATTAGCATATTGAGCCACACAAAAATCTTCCCCCTATACTTTGATTTAGCCTGAGTTGTCTGTATGGGAAAAAATCATGTGATTAGAGCTATTCTCCATGAGCACTTTTCATAACAAAGGATAGTGTGACAATTTGTAATCCAGCCTCTATAGCTGTAGCATTCCTAACAGACACAGGCCAAACGAAGTGAGTTTGGGGATCCCAAAACTGCGTGGCTCGTTCAAGTCTTCCCTAAATATTGGGGAAAGATAGCTCATTATAATGTGCTCACTAATTGAAAAAAGTCATTTTCTGTCATTCTGCAGAAATTTACAGCAAATGGGATTCAGAGGATTACAGCATGAAGGAAATGTCAATGCTAAATCTATAGACAGTCCCTTTAGTACTGCATGTCGTAAATTAAAAGCAAGGACTAGTGAGAAGGCTTGATGAAGGAGAAAATAGTGAGGCACTAAGCTGAGCTTCGTTTACTTTTCTTTCTGGAACACACATGCTTGGCTGCTTTTTCTCGGCCCCTCCCCCCAGCAAGAAATCACTGCATTTATGCGCTGCTGCGGTTGGGCTCTCTGGCCACCTTAGCAGGGCTGTTTCAGCAGCTAGCTGCAGTGCCAGCATCAGGTGTCACAACGACTAGGGTGACTGGGTTAATGGCCGTGCTGTTTTCCCTGGAGAAGCGGGGACAGACAGGCCAGCCTTTGTCTCTGCTAGGAGAGGTCTGAATTTAAAACTTCATCCCAGACAATGTGCCTGGGACCCGTGGGGTTTTCCCGCTGCCTGTTCTAGGCTTCACTACCCACTTCCGGCAGGAACAGAAGCCTCAGGCTCAACTGCGCACAGCCGGGCATTTGTTCGAGGGGAGGAAAATGCATCCCTCTTTTCTTGCCTTCATTCTGGGCTCAAGTTTGGTTTGAGTCCTTAGAATTAGCCCAGTGAATGGACTCTCTTCTGCTGAAACCTCCTGTGGCCCCGGCAGTCTCTGCTCTGAGATATCAGTGCACGAGAAGCAGGGGAGGGGAGTGTGGAAATCGTGTTTTTGTGTCTCTTCTTTCCCTCACCCGTCCCTCCCAGCACTGTGGTTCTGACTCAGGGATGCAGAACGTTGATGCTGGGTGTGCACATGTGTATTGTCCTCTTAATGTTACCTTGTCGGTGATGACAAAGACCACAGCTAGTATTCCCTAAGCTCTCTATACAGTGCTACGTGCTTTATGACATTGCATCAGTTTATACTCAGAAAAACAATGAGACTGTTAATACAATGTTACCTTTTCCTTTTTATACATGAATCGACAGGGTCAAGAGGTTGGGTAACTGTTATGGGCTGAATTGTGTGCCCCCACCAAATTCACAGGTTGAAGCCCTAACCCCCAGTACCTCAGAATGGGCTGCATTTGGAGACAGGGTTTTTAAAGAGGTAATAGTGATAAAATGAGGTCATATGGGTGGAACCTAATGCAATCTGACTGGTGTCCTTATAAACAGGACATTAGGACACATGCACACAGATGGAGGGGAGACCTACTGAGGGCACAGGGAGAAGGTGACCATTTACCAACAGAAGAGAGAGGCCTCAGAGAAACCAACCCTGCTGACACTTTCATTTGGACTTCTAGCCTCTAAAACTGTGACAAAATAAATTTCTGTTGTTTAAGGCACCCAGTCCATTGTACTTCGTTATGGCAGCTTTACCAGACCAACAGAGTAACTTTTCCAGGGCTACGCACATGGAAAACTAGACTTTTAAAAAAGCCACATTTTCAGTGTAAACCCAGTAATTATTCTATATTGTGTTTCCAGTAATATATTTAGGCATGAGTTAATATTTTGAAAGGACATGTTTTTAAATACAGGGTATGTCTCTATCTCCTTTCATATTTATAACATTTACCATCAAATTAGGAAAGAAGTCACTCCGGGAACTGACTGCACTACCCTGGTCTCTGCAGTGATTTCTAGGTGAGCTGTGAAATTTTCAAAACAAAAGTTAATCAATTTTTCTTTAATTAAGGAAGAAAAAAACAACTTATGCAAAACGGCTTTTGGCTTTTAGGGGCAGAAGGAAGGTTTCAGGAAATCAGACAAACAATAAGGTTTGGAAATCCCCCAACAAGTGGGAGTGGGGCTTTCTGACCCCGGAGCAGGGGCCGGCAGCTTGTCAAAGAAGTGGGGCATTTCTTATTCTCCCAACTGATGGAGACCTTGGGACAGGGGCGAGGGGCGAAGGGTGAGGACCGAGCGCTCACAGCATGTCCCCGGAATGGGGGAGGGGTGTGGATAGCCCTCCTTGGCCATCCCAGGCTAAGCCAGGCGACCTGCTGGTTGAGAACGCTTGCCCTGGAGGGTCTTACACAACTGTGTATTTTGAGTTTTCCAAAAGACTGAACCTAATGGCAATTGGTGACTCTGTCGCTCTGTTCTCTGGCCGATGGTGGGGCTTCACATCAGCAAATTCTCAGAGACCCCACGCATAGGGATTGGAATGTTTAGTGTTTCAAGGCACACCTGGCTCTGTATTTTTAACACCTTAAGAAATTTATTCCATTACTCAGATATCTTTTTCCTAGTTTATAAAAAGCAACATCAGTCCAGTTTCCTGGTTTCAGTTTATAGACACAATTCACAGCTCTTTTGAATTTTCACTGGGTAGCCTGAGCTACTTCATCAGTTTCTTTCTAAAAACTAACTAGGAATGAAAAAAAAGAATAGTAAACAACAGTTTTTATTGCGTTCATGTGGATTTCAACAGAGCAAAAATAAAAGGGTTCAATATGTGATGGAGCTAAGGAAATGTGATCATGCTGCCAAGTCTGATTGGCTATGACCTTGAGTGTGATCAATAGGCCGCTTCCCCTGTCGTCAGGCGGAACTGAATGCTACGTATTTTTTTTTTTTGCCCCAGCAAAGGCACTTACCTAATGATATTAAGATTTTAATTGATTATGCTCGATGTTCTGAAAATTGAAGCAGCCCAACTCAAACTCACTGCACCCGGCTGCCCTCCAGCCGCCATTGACTGTGGATGCGACAGCGATAAATAAATGCTGCCACCTGCAGGAGACGGTGCGGAGGCGCACAGCCACCGACTTGTGGGTTACTGCTTTTCTTTCCTACCCCTTCTCCATAGGACTCAGATCAGGATCTGTGTTAGTTTGAATGTCTTGATTTTGTTTTAGAATACAAAAAGAAAAAAAACCCATATTCTGTAGGGAAAAATATTATTCTTTATAATGAATCTCTAGATTCTCTAAGCCCCATGTATAGCAAACGGGATATAAATATTGAAAGAGGATCCGTGACAGACTGATTCACTAGTGACGCTGTCTCTGAACTGGTCATGCAAACCTGTCACACTTTCCTTTAGTTTTTTGTCCCCTCTTATGTCAGAACGCGAGTCAGTGATGCTTCGCGCCCTAAAATGTCACTTAACGCAACTTAAATCACGCTCAACAGTTTCTCCTGGATTTTAGGGAGCGGACGGGGGCTGGCCTCCTGCACCGAGTTAGTGCTGTTAGAAAGTGTGGTGTGCCCTTTTATTGGATTAAGGGTGTCCAAGCAAGGAGCCTGGATCTGCGTTTTGGAATGACGCAGAGAAAATGCATTCCCTATCTCACGGCGCTTCACACTTACGACGGCGACGGTCGCCATAGCTGCCAGGGTTTTGCTTTTCAGGCAGAAGAGCTCCTGGTCCCTTTGCCTCGCCTCATGCATGCGATCCCGGCCTCCTAACCACATGGCCACCGCTTCTCTGGATGTGACAGTTCATTGCTGGCCCTCTCCACCAGCACCCCAGCGCCGTGCTGTTTTCCAGGGTCCGTGGCAGACTTGCGTGGACTCTGCAGATTTCTGCGAACCTGTGTTCTGTTCTCTCCACCTCAGACATCAACTTGACCAGCAAAAAGAGCACTTTAGGTGGTTGAAGTGCTCTGAGGTCGCTATTAAAAACACAGTGTATATGGTCATTTGGAAGAAGCGTGGTGAGTGTGATTATATCTGATGAGCTCTCATGGTGCTATGCCTCTTTGCTCTCAGAAACTAGCCAAGACAGCACAGATTGCTATTTCACTCCTGAGAGTCTCTAGTGTGTGTTGCTTGTAGGTTTCTGCAGGGTTGTGTGAGCCCAGGCTGTTTTCTGGTGGAAGAAGAGAGAGTTCTCTATTTTGCAGACTACTGTGGATGTGATGTTGTAAAGGAGGCTGTGTCTGTGGTTGGAGTTTGAGTCTCTCCTTTTGGCATCTGGTCCCTTCTCCTTTGGAGAACTCCATCTCCACTATCAAATTCAAGGTCATTTGTTCTCTCTATTAAACCTGTGTGGGTGGAGGGTGGGATCTACTATCATTTATGTACACTACTCTGCTTCACCACCTGGAGTAGTATTTGTATTTTAAGTCTTTATAATTTGAAAAGGGTTTGTCTTCTATTAAAGGTACTTCAAGAATCCATGATCATGTGTGAGAACAGTTTTGGGGTGGCAGATCTTGTTGATGTCCCTAAAAATTCTTCCAAAAAGTCTATTTTAAAAGAGCTCACAGTGTGGTAGGTGAGAATCACCCTCATGGTTTACATAAGCCTGGGGAGGAGGCAACAACCATCTTCTCGGGGTAATAATAATGGAACTGTAAGTGTACCTACAATGATTATGAGGGCTCTGCTCATGAAACAAGCCACTTTATTGTAATTATGTTATCAGGCTAAAATTCCCTGCTAGGGAAAATGATATATATTTGAATACTGGTTCTATGATATATCTGAGTTCTGGTTGTGGCATTGGGGGTTAACTCAGACCAACATTTCTGCTAGAGCTTTTAATTATGCATAATAACCATCACACTTTGTTCTCACGTATCACTTTTATCCAAAGCTCAAAGTGCTCTTCAAGCATTATTAACTCATTAATCCTTGCAACACCCCTGGGAGGCAGATTGGAGGCAAGATGATTAACCCATTTTCCAGACAGGTTCATAGAGGCACAGAGGATTTTAGCAGCTTCCTTAGGGTTGCATGAGTCAGAGTTGGGTAGAGAACAGAGGCTGCTCATATTCCACCCCCAGTCTGCCTCTCTGAACCTTCCCTCCTCCTGCGAGTGAAACCTAGTAACATTTGGGTCTTGGGAATTGTCTCTACCTGTCTTTTGAATATCAGCATGGTGCAACACACTGAACATTTTGCCAAAAACAAAGATATTTTTTTCTTGAAATGTAGAAATTATGCTCTTTAAGGGAAAAGAGAGGTGCATGTTAATCACTAAAATAAAATCTGGTTAGAACCCTCAGAATCCTCAACATCATCTAATTTGGACCCTTAAACTTTTCTTACATAAAATCAGGAAATTCCATTTGGCCAAGAAGAAATGAAACTTGAACTTCACAAGGGTTAGGATTCAGTTTGAAACTGAGAAGTGCTAACATCTGTCTTTTAAGTTTGACAAACAACCTTTTCTCCTTGGTTTCATTTGAATGCAGGCTAGTTTCACATGGACTTCACTGTCGCTTTAGTGGAGTTAGAGGAGGGGCCACGCTGTGATCTGGGTGGGCATGGAAAAGGCGAGTTAATGTTCTCAGAGCCACTGAAAGCCTGGGACCCAGGGTCAAAGGCAGAGCAGCAAATTCAATGGGAAGTCATGGCTCTTCTTGGGCTTTTGTCTTTATTTATCATTCATTTATTCAACAAGCATTTTTTGAGCATTTATTATATGCCAGTCATTGACTGGGTACAAGTAATTGTAAGGTGGGTAAGATATAATACTAATTTTTTAGGAGTTTGCAATGAGAACAAAAATGAACAAGGAAGCAAACAATTACTGTCTAATATATAGTGATGAGTAATGGTCGAGATATTTATAAAATGTAGTCAGGGCAAATGTGCTTAAATGACTCAGAGAAATCTTTTCAAAACTATCTCTTGAAGACCACATAGAGGGTGGGTCTGAAGGATTAGAAAGAGGTTATTGAGGAGGTCACTGGGACTAAACTTTCAAGGGTTATCTATGTGCTGAAAGTTTATTGGGATTGACATAATTTACAGCAGCAGTAGCAGCAGCAGTAGCAGCAGCAGTAGCAGCAGCAGGCATTACTGAATTTCCAACATGTTTGAGCTACTATTCTGGGCTATTGGGGATGCAAAGGCATACCAGAAATGGTTCTAGTCCTCAGGCGAATTGTAATCTGCAGAATATATTTTTCAAAAACCAAATAGCAATATAATATGATGTATAGTTACTGCCACTTCAGAACTGGGCAATAAGAATAATAGAAATCCAAAGGACAGTGAGTGATAAGTTAGAATGCTAGAATTAGGGACACTTATGAAACACGGGAGACACTATCTTCACCTCTTTTTTCACTCTCCAAAGGTATTAATCCTGTTGAATCCCACTGCATGTGGATGGATGATTGAAGATGAATTTATGTCATACCTGAGTAAAGGGCCCTTTCTGAAATGTTTCTTTAGAATAACAGAATTTAAATGGAAATATGGACTTCTGAATATTTTCTGTAGACAGGACAACTTGCATAATGACAGTGACAATGGCTACCAATGACAAGGATCGTGATTCTCAATGCATTATGAGGCATGGGCCTTTTGAGCTGTTAATCACTATTTTAGAACAGACAAAAGTAATACGAATAAAGCAAGTGACTGGTCTAAAGTAGTGAGTAAATCCCAGCACTAGCAATTACATTAGAACTTCAAATAGTGTCCTAATATTTTTCCGTACTCTTTTAAGTTTGTCTTCTCCGCAAAAGCTTTGAAGGTGCATGACTTTTTTTTATTGTTTCCTTTTTCTTTTTTTCTAAAATCGGCTTAGTTGAGATGTAATTCACATAATATACAATTCACCTACTTAAGTGTATAATCAATGCCTTTTAGTATATTCACAGATTTGTGCATTTGTCACCATAATCAATTCTAAAACATTTTCATCACCTTGAAAGGGAACCTCATTCTCCTTAGCCATCACTCCCCAATCTCCCATACTGTTCTCACCAGTCATCCCAGTCTCCAGCCCTAGTGAATCACTAATTTATTTTCTGACTCTGTGGATTTGCCTATTCTGGATACTGTATATAGACAGATGGTCCTTTTGACTAGCTGCTTTCACTTAACATAATGTGTTCAAGGTTGATCCATGTTGTAGCATGTACTAATACTTCATTTCTTTTTATTGTTGAATAGTCCATTGTATGAATATACTACATTTTATTTATCCATTTATCAGTTGATAGACGTGGGTTATTTTTATTTTTTGGATATTATGAATAATGCTGCTATGAACATTCGTGTACAAGTGTTTTTGGGTGCATGTGTTTTATTTCTCTTTGGTATATATCTAAGAAGTCCAAGTGCTGGCTGATAAGATAACATGACCTTATGTTTAAATATACATTTAAACATTTGAGGAACTGCAAGACGTTGTCCAAAGTGGCCCCACCATTTACATTCCTATTAGTAGAGTATGAGGGTTCCAGTTTGTTCACATCCTCACTAACATTTTTTTTTTTTTTTGATTCTAGCTATCCTAGTGCGTGTAAAGTGGTATTACATTGTAGTTTTAAGTTGCATTTTCTTGATGGATAATGATGTTGATCATCTTTTTATGTATGTATTGGTCATTTGTGTATCTTCTCTGGAAAAATGTCTATTCAGATCTCTTGCCCTTTTTAGAAAATTAGGTTGTCTCTTTTTTATTGAGTTGTGATAGTATTTTATATATTTTCTTGGTACAGATTCCTTATCAGATATGTCATTTCCAAAAGTTTTATCCAATTCTGAGAGTTGTCTTTTTACTTACTACATGGTGTCCTTTGAAACTCAAAAGTTTTAATTTTGATGATGTCCAATTTATATATTTTTCTTTTTCTTTTCTTTTTTCTTTCTTTTCTTTTCTTGCTTGCTTGTGGTCTCATTTTAAGAAATGATTAGCTATTCTAAGGTTATAATAATTTACTCTTTAGTTTTCTTCTAGAAGTTTTATATGCTTTTTAAGCTCCACATTTAGATTTTTGATCTAGTTTGAGTTAACTTTTTATATGCTGTGAGATAGAGGCCCAAAGTAACTTTTTACCCATGTAGAAAATTAGTTGTTCCAGCACCATTTATTTGAAAGACTATTTTTTCTCATTTCATTATCCTGATGCTCTTGTCAAAAATCAATTATTATGAATGTGAGGGCTTATTTTAAGATCACCAATCTATTGCATTATCAATATGTCTGTCTTTATGCCAGTACCACATTGTTTTGATTACTGTGGCTTTGTAATAAGTTTTGAAATTAGGAAGTGTGAATCTTTCAACTTGGTTCCTCTTTTTCAAGACTGTTTTGACTATTTTGTGTCCCTTGACTTTTCATATGAATTATTTAATTAGCTTGTCAATTTCTGCAAAGAAGTAAGCTGCAATTTTGATAGGGATTGCATTAAATCTGTAGATCAATTAGAGGAGTACTGCCATCTTAATGATAGTCTTAAGTTTTCCAATCCATGAACATGGGATGCCTTTCCATTCATTTAGTTTTCCTTTAATTTAGTCAACAATATTTTATAGTTTTCAGAGTATAAGTTTCATACCTATGTTGCTAAATTTAATTCTAAGTATTTTATTCTTATTGATGCAATTATAAATGGAATTGTATTCTTAATTTTACTTTTGGTTTGTTCATTGCTATGATATAGAAATATAATTGATTTTTGATTTTTGTATCTTTATCTTATATCTTGCAACCTGTTGAACTCATTTGTTAGTTCTACTATTAGTTCTAATAGTTTATTCAGTGGATTCCATAGGGATTTTTAGGTACCAGGTCATGTCATCTATACATAGAAATAGTTTTACTTCCTCTTTTTCAATCTGGATGCCTTTTATCTTATGTTCTTGTATTCTTGCCTAATTGCCCTGGCTAAAATTTATCACTTCTTGAATAATATCATGGACTACAGTGACAAACTTCATGCCCCTTTCAAGCTTTTTACTCCTAAAAGCCATCACTGGGCTGAACTATCATCCTGGGATCTACTGCCAAACCCATAGGGGGCAAAAACTTAGGAAAATGGAGAAAAGGGAAAGTTAGAGTTAAAAGAAAAAGAAGTGAGAGGAGGAAGAGAAAGAGGACAGAGTAGTTGGAGGAGGAGGAAGAGAAGGAAAAGGATAGAGAAAACAAAAAGGTGGCTCTAGAGATGAAGGTGAGCTTCCTGAGGTCACTACTAGAAAGGCAGCAGTGACAGAAGTGAAGCTGCTAGTTTTTATGCATGGCCTCCCACCACCAGGAAAGGCAGGCAAAGGTGGTAATAATTTCCTTTATGTGATATAGAGGAGTATCAAATTACTTACGCAGGATGTCAGCTTTAGAGAAAATGGCAAATGATGTAACGTAAGGTCTCATGTAGAAAATAGTGATGCTGCTCTTTGTCAGTGGGCCTGAAGTGACATGGGGCCAGGACTGGGAGAGTGAAGCACTGTTTGTGTTGCTGTGCTTCCTTGGCCACTGGTAAAGATCTGGGTGCAAATGAGGGATAAGAGTGAAAAGGTACCCAAGGGGAGTAAATTTTAATCTAAATAGCCCTGCTCCAAATGTTATTCTTTGTTGAGGACCAAAGGTAGCCATGAGGATTAATGATTTGTGATTATTTTGTTCAGTTTCTGGGTGAGAGTGCATATTTTAAATTGGATAAGCTGAGGGCAGTTGGATCTAGAAAAATATACTTTATTTTATCTGGAAGAAGAATGGTTCTTCAGAGGTTTTGGGGTTATAAGTAAATATCCTTGGGTTATGTGACTTTTTAAAGAAAATTAATCAGAAAATGTGCATGTCAGAATGCAGGCAGCACAAGACTGAACTTCACCACTTCTGGAATAACAAAGGGCAAGCAGGACCCTTAAGGAAATGGGCTGGCTTAGAATTATGAATCACCGAGTCCATTTCTTTTAGTGATTAATGATGAATCACTGTTTTAACTTTGGATGAAATAATAGGCTGCATCTGAGAAGCTCCATTAATCATCATGAGAATTAGGCTTGTGCCAATTCATTACTGCAGGGTAGACATGTGCTAAACAGTTGAGCTGAATTTCAGGAAGGGGTGAACTTTAGGCAAGGGTCTGCTTAAAAGAATGCAAACATTAGGAGACCCCTAATAGACCATTCTTGCCTGGATGGGTGGGGATTTATGAGTGGAGAATAGATCCTATTATATCCTACCTCATCTGTAAGCTTAACAAAATCTGAACTACAAAGTCTTTTGGCTTTTTGGTATCAGGGTCATGATATAATAGATAACCAAGATATATCATAAAGTCTGATACTTTTATCTGTTTGTCACTTTGCATATTTCCTGTATTCAGAAAGCGATCAACAATCTACTGGACATTTGGATTTCAGCAGGCATGAAGTAAGCAAATTTAGCTCATTGTTCTTTGAAGAGCAAAGTTATCCTTACAAAATCCTACTAAAAATCCTTTTCTAAAAACTTATTATTATAGATAATGAAAACCTGAACTACAGGCAGCAGAAGGAAGAAACCTGGTCCATCCAAACAGGAAGTTAGGCTGGATGCATCGTTTGGCCAACTTCAAAGCTCTTGAAATGAAAAGAGAGCTAAATAGTTGTTCCAACAGATTTAAATTGATGTGGTTCAAAGATACATAGACAGCATGTATGTCTCTCTTGTAGTAGCCAGAAGTGATGGGAAATCCAAGAGAATTTCATATAGTTCTTAATTCTAACAGATGTGATTTTAATAAAGTAGGAGAAAAACTCACCCAAGTTACAAAGGACACATATTGTTATGGCTTAATGCTTAATTAGTTCTAGTAATCTTTAAGAATCATAAACACACTCACAACATCATTTGGAAACTTGGCTTATCCTATATAACATACTCTTTTTCCAAAACAAAAGTATGTGGGGTTTTTGAAGGAAAATCAAGGATGGGATCAGAATTTTAAAATCTCTTTTACTTATTTATTTACTTTTCTAGAGATGGGGGTCTCACTATGTTGCCCAGGGTGGCCTCCAACTGCTGGGCTCAAGTGATCCTCCTGCCTCGGCCTCCTGTGTAGATAGGACTCAGACATATGACTCACACACCTGGCTTTAATCTCTTTTATTTTAAAAGACTAATTATAATAGAGATATTTTAAAAATAAAGACTTTCTTAAAGTAGCTTTCATCAGTGTTAATAGCAAGAAAAAAAATGAAAGGAATGTGCATGGCTTACACACACACAGACACATATACACACAAACATGATTTTGCATATAGTTTCTATCATTGGGATTAAATAGCTTCCTAACTGATTTCTCTGACCCCATATTTTATATCTACCACATAGAATTTCTTAAAACAGAAAATTTATCTATCCCTGCCTTACTTAAAATTCCAATGAGGGACCATTAATGGTTCCTGGCTCTCAGGGACTGGGCATCATAGGCATTAGAAATGGAGGGCGAGCCAAGGGCAGGCAGTGTGTGGCAGGCACGTCAGGGCCTTCAACTCATCAGGTGCCGCCTGTGCTGGGAATAGGGCCTCATGAATGCTTGGAGATACTGTAATTAAATAAATTAATTTTAAGGCATGTATCATTTTATCTTTTTAATACATATTTTCTTAGTCATAAGATATTAAAAGTACAACCATTTTCATGTAGGAGGCCCCTGAACATTTTTTTTTCTTTAAAAAGGGATCTTCATACTCCAACAACTTAGGAATCAGCAGCTAAAGGATAAGGTACAAACCTGTTGTCATGGACTGTGATCCATCACAGCTCAGCTTGGCCCGTAGGCCCCACTGAACGCAACCTTTCCAGTTTCAGCTCTTCCTGCCACTTGTACTCACCCTCAGAGTCTCTGTTTACTCTCAGGGATCTCATGTAAATGGGTGGTCCTTCCCCTTCCTTTGCTGCACCATCTGGGTTCCTGTATACTACAGTATTTCACACATCACGCAATTGTTATCTGCCTGTCTGCCCCACTAGAGTGCGGGCAGATTCTGCCACACCTTCCTCCTCCAATCCCTCCATTACAAGTTCCCCAGAGGAGTTTCTTGGATCAGGTTTGTTTCATAGAACTATATTTGAAAACATGAAGCCAGTGCCAGAATTGAGAAGTGGCAGGAAAAGGCCAGAATGGAACTCTCTAAAATACAAGCAAAGGAGAAACAAAACAATACACAACAAACATCAACTCTTGGTGGGTGGCTGACTGTTGATCTTAACAGCCAAATAGAAGGTTTCCAAAAAGATTGAGGAGATGGAGCACAGGAAAAAGAGCTTGATATTTAAAAAGAACTCAGAGTGATGGCTAAAGCATGTTTTGGAAGCGGAGACAGAAAAACAAGCTTGGAAGAGGTTCTCACCCACAGGATGGGCGCTGGGGAGGCAGGCAGTAAGGAGTAGGAGGATTAGAGATTAGGAAAATGAGCACCGAGCCCAGGCCCGCACCGTGCAGCACAGGAGTTGCTGGCACCTCTGCAGGTAGTGAGTGGTGCAGGGCATTTGAGCCCTGGGCACGGTGACAAACAGCTCAGGTGCAGCTATGTGGCTTGGACCAGCTGCACTGAGACACAGGGAGACACCTGGACTTTGTTCCCCTGCACTCAGAGGAGAGAGGGCTATGGAAATTTTACTGGGTAAACTCCCAGGTATTGTGAAGTTTACAGCTAACAATCAGCCCAGCTCTGCTGTGAGGTACTTACCATTACAATGAGAAGAAAAGATGGGGCTTATCTTCCCTGGATGCCTAAAGACAGTGCTTATCCTCTCTGGATGCCTAGAGGCAAGCAGAGGGCCAGGTGCTCAGTGATAGTTTGAATGAATGAATGGATAGATGAATGAGGAAATGGTGAACACACAACTACATGATTCACGTGATAGTTCACCTGACAGGAGAGCTCAGGCCATGACGGTCCCAAGTTTCAGAGACGGTTGTTAGAGGGCTAGGCGGACACAGGTGAACTGCCACCCTCCTGCTTCCCCCATAAATTGTCCTAATGGATTTTAGGCACTTCCATTAATTCAATGTTCCCATTACTCTGACTGAGAAAGCAGACCCGATACAATCTAGGAAGGCAATTTGAAACTGTAAGGACTGGTTTGCAAATTAGAGAGAGGGAGAAATTTAATGTCTAAAGACAAGACAGAATTCATGTCAGAAACCTTTCTTTTCACTGCCAAACTGAATTTAATTATGGTCCCAGTCTATAAGGATTGTCTTAGTTGACTTAAGTTGCTATAACAAAATACCTTACATCAGGTGATTTATAAACAGCAGAAATTTATTGCTCACAGTTCTTGAGGCTGGGAAGTCCAAGATCAAGGTATCACATATTCGCTGTCTGACAAGGGACTGTTCCTCATAGATGGCATCTTCCAGCTGTGTCCTCACATGGTGGAAAAGGTAAAGAAGTTCCCTTAAGCCTCTTTTATGAAGGCACTAATCCCATTTAAGACAATGAAGCTCTCATGACTTAATCACTGCCCAAAGTCCCCACCTCTTAACCCCATCACCTTGGGGTTTAGGTTTCAAAACAGAAATTTTGGGAGGATGCAAACATTCAGAACATAGCAAGGATGAAACTGGAGATGGAAGATAGTTCTCTGTGAAGGTAAGTTTGCTGCTTTTTCATCTGTATGTCCCCAGTGCTTACCACAGCACTGTCAAGCACAGAAACTTTGCTGAATTGAACTGAGAGGTTACTTGAACTGCTTTGGAAATATTTTCCCCATTTTTTGCAGTTTTCAGAGTTCAAGTTATGAGCTTTTCCTTTTGATTGGATAAAATCATTAACTGGCATGTTTTCATGTTCTCTGGTTATTTATAACCTGAAAATTAATTCATTCAACAAATATTTATTGTGTGTTTACCCTATACCAGGTGTTATTCCAGTCACTTGGGATTCATCAAGGGACAACATAGAAAAATGTTCCTGCCCTCATGTGTCCTATATTCAGTGTAACAAAATTCTGCAATATTAGTTGCAAATATACTTGTAACAGCTAAATTTCTTCTTCACGATGAAATGAATGACATTTGATGGGCACTTTTCTTTGTTGTTCGTTATTGTTGACTACTTAGTTGATTTAGTAATTCTGGTATCCAAAAGCTCTAAATGGCTCCATAGATTTCTGTTTCAATCTATTCCAATCTCTGTATTGGTCTTTCTCCCTCTTTGTATATATACACTCTCAGATGATATGTGCATCCCTAACAGCATTTGGAAGGCAGGACATATATTGTTATCTAATACTTACATGTATAAGCCTAAGTAAGACTATTAGAATTTCCACGACATCTTTTAAGACCCAACCAGACTAAATACGAATCCTAATCCAAGGGTTGGTATTTTATCTTGACTTTATTGTTTCTTCTGGTTGCAACCTATTCACTCAGATATGTCCCCATCTATTCGTTATTACAAAGCTTGGCCCCAAATCTGGGGTTAGCATTTTAGAAGCCTCTTTTTTCTTTTCTTTAGTGAGACAGGCAGCCACACAGAGTCAGGGCCTGAGGGTGATCCTAGTTTGGCTCTTGTGTTTCAGATTGCTCATCTCTACTGGTTCTGGGCCACGTGGCCTTAAGCAGTCCAACAGCCCTCCCTGAAAGCGCAGAGAGCATTCCACTTGGCCAGATGCCTGATGGAGGGAAAGGAGCGTGAGGAGGAGTTTTTCCTGTCTCCTTTAGGATTCACTTAAGTTTTATAATTTTCTATTCGGAGTTTCTCACTCATGACTAAGTCCTGGCTGAGGACCTGGTGTGACAGGGAGAGGAATTAGGTGGGGGGGTCCCATTCAGAGTGGGTGGAGGGGTGGAGGGCTGCTGTGCATTCTGGTTGTGGGCAGGGGTCATATTTGGGGTCTACATTTTGGTCCTTCCAGTTATTTCTGTGCGACCTTCCATGTGCCTTATTTGTAGTATAAGGAAAAGCCTGCTCTTAAAGAGTTGTTCTAAATTCTAAATGAAGTACTTTCCATAACAGAGCCTACCTCTTGTGAACCGCTGGAGTGGATGGTAGTGAGCCCACCCAGAGTCACCAAATTTAGCACCTAATAGTATAGGATGCCCAGTTAGGTTGAAATTTCAGATGAAGAACAAATGCTTTTTAGTTATAATACATAAACATAACCTAAAACAGACTAGACTATAGGATATGTAATAAAATATAAACATTATACATTTATATAAAGGTAAATAATTTAGTATAAATATTGCATGAGACATGTTTATTCTAAAAAAGTAATCATTGTTCATCTGAATTTCAAATTTAGTTCAAAAGGCAACACTAGCTGCAATGGTTTGAATGTCTCCTCCAAAACTCATGTTGAAACTTAATCCTCAACTTGGCAGCATTGAGAGGTGGGGTCTTGAAGAGGTGATTGGGTCAGGAGGGCTCTGGATTAATGAACTGAAGGGTTAATGGATTAATGGGTTATCGTGGGAGGGGAACTGGTGGCTTTATAAGATGAGGAAGAGAGACTTGAGATAGCATGTGACCACGCTCTGCCTCCTCTCCACGTGATCCCCTGTGCCACCTCTGAAGACACTGCAGAGAGTCCCCGCCAGCAAGAAGGCTCTCACTAGACTTGACCCCTGGACCTCGGACTTCAGAACTGTAAGAAATAAATTTCATTTCTTATAAATGACCTGGTTTTAGGTATTCTGTTATAAGCAACAGACTAACAGACTAAGGTGCTAGCCCTACCTCACCCCCTTCGCTCCAACACCCAGCTGCCCTGAGTGTCACTGCTAATGGCACAGCTGCCCCTTTCTCCCAGGGACCTTGGTGGAACCAGAGCAGCTTCACTCGGGAAATTAATCCCGCCTACCACCACCACCACCACCAATGGGAGCAGCCTTTGGCTCTGACTGACGGGCAGGGAACAAAATGTCTGCCCCCTTTGCTCAAGGAAGGGCGGACTCTGTGAGCAGCTGGGGAGCAGCCCTGAGGGCCCAGGCTGTGGCTAGACGCCAGCCAAGACCAGCTTCTTCTCCACTTTCCTCCCTTGCCTTCCCGTACTGCTTCTTCAATCATTTCATAAGATCCCCACCTCAGGCTCTGTCTTAGACTGGAAACCTTATTAATGAATGTGGATTCCCCCCCGCCCCCCATGATTAAAAAATTGCCTGGATCTAAAAAAAAAAAGTGAAATTTTGAAAAGAGCAATTTTTAATTTAAAAACATTTTAATTATGGTAAAGACCACACCACAGGAGATTTACCATCTTAACCATTTCTAAGTATGCACTTCAGCAGTGATAAGTATGTTGTGTACAATGTTGTGCAGCCGATCTCTAGAACTTTTTCATTTTTGTAAAGTAACACATTGTACCCATTAAACAACACCTCTGCATTGCCTTCCTTCCCTCAAACTCTGGAGACCATCATTCAACTTTCTGTCTCTAGGAATTTGACTACTCTGAGCCCCTCCCACAAGTGAAATCACACAGTATTTGTCTTTCCGTGTCTGGCTTGTGTAACTTCCCATAATATTCTCAAGGTTTATCCACATTGTCAGAATTCCCTTTCTTTTTGAGGCTGAGTAATATTCCACTGTATGTATATACCACATTTTGTTTATACATTCATCTGCAGATAGATGCTAGGATTGCTTCTCTCTCTTGGCTGTTGTGGATAATGTTGCTATGAACATGCAGGGCAAACAGCTCTTCGAGAACCCACTTTCCATTCTTTTTAATATATACCAAAAATGAGATTGCTGGATCATATATGGTAATTCAGTGTTTAACTTTTTGAGGAACTTCCATACTGATTTCTATAGTGGCTGCACCATAAATAGGATTTTTTCTTGAAGAAACAGAGTGATGCTTAAACGAGTGTATTCAGATATTGCTGCTATTGTATCTTTTATTCTGCAAAAGACTAGAAAATTTGCAAACATGAAATCATAATGTTTTATCACATTATTAAAATTCTCCGTATAATGACAGTTCACTAACAAAACAAGATGATCTTCTTCCTCCATAAGACACTGATTTTCCCAAAAGAAGGGTGATGGTTCAGTGGTTTTCTTGTTACTTTCTGGGTAGATACTTTTGATATATTAATAGACAGAAATGGTGAATATGATGTTATCCTTCAGATTTGGCATGGAAAAAATTGAGAGTAAAAAAGGAACTGAAATCAGCATCAATTTGTGATTTAATCCTTTACAATAAAACTTTAATTCAATTGGAATCTATTTTAGTTAACAACTGATTCCATCTATATTTATCCATTATTTCTAAATTAATTTGAATGCTACATCTATATTTTTGTGTATATGTGGGCCTATTTCTGGTCTTCTGTTCCATAAATCTTTCTGCCTAGTTCACTATTATTAGTACACTATTTAAATTACTGTGGTTTTGAAGCATGTTTTAGTATATGGCAGCACAAGTTTTCCCTCATTATCCTTCTTTTTTTAAAACTATTGGCTGTTATAGATTCATTGTATTAAAAAATTAAAAAATCACTTTTATAGGTTTTCAAACACTTCATTAAAATTTTGATTGAAGTTGTACTAAATTCATAGATTATTTTGAAGAGAATTCACATTTAATTTTAGCAGTAAAACAACTCAGTGAAGTTTCTTTAAATCAGTACTATAGATTTCTTGTCGATTATCACTTAAGTATTTTATCTTTTTGTTTGCTATTATGAATAAGATCTTATTATTATATTTCAAATGACTTTTACAGAGAAGTAAAAGAAAGAAATAAACATAATCTACAACCCCATTATCTATTGTAATCACTGTTACTCCAGTGTGATGTTTTCTGTGCTACACATACACACACACATACAGAGGTTTGTATTTTTTTCCTCTAAGTGAATTTCTAGAATAAAACATACTTGATCATCATGTATTAGTTTCATTAATGTATGCTTGATTAAATTTGCTGACATTTAATGTAGAATTTCATCCATTTCTTCTGTCTATGAGAATGGGCCTATCATTTTTCTCTCTTTTTCAGTATTTATAAGATTTTATACCAGAACTCTGCTATGTTGATCTAATAATTGTGAAACTTTCTACATTTTTTAAAGCTTTTGAATAATTCAAGTAGGCAGAGAGATTACCTTTTTCCTTAAGCTTTTGAACTAATTAGCCAATTAAAGCCTTGTGGGTCAATATTACCTATGGGAGAGATTGGAAATAAGATGTGTGCTTCCTCACTTTTCTAAAAGATATAGGGCGGAGATTAGTAAGAGAGGAAATCTGAAAAGTTTGAGAGGTGGAAGAAAGTTAGAACTTGAATGGACCCCAGACTGGAGGAGCAACAGGACCAACCAGCTTGGGAGGGTTTGCATCCTTGTGCCACCAGTAGATGACGGTGGGAGG
Organism: Mirza zaza; assembly: GCA_008750895.1. Classification (NCBI taxonomy): domain Eukaryota; kingdom Metazoa; phylum Chordata; class Mammalia; order Primates; family Cheirogaleidae; genus Mirza; species Mirza zaza. Next base: position 133,849 of record VSMD01013977.1, read on the forward strand.
AAGCTTATCTCTGTGAGTGTCTGCTTTTAAAGGTGTAAAATGAAAACAATCATGCCAACCTTCAAATAAATGATAACTGAAGAAGCTGTTTCCGTGGGAGTCTTTGGGAAGCTCTAAACACAAGCGGGAAGTTTTGGATGCCAGGGGCAGACAGCGGTGCCATTGGGGAAGATTCCTTGCCTCCTGCACTGACTGTCGTCCAGCTCTGGCACCCGGAGCATTAGTAGCTTTGGGACACAGGCGGTAGCCTTCACCATGGTTATTAGCTACAGGGCTCATGTGAGAAGCAGAGTGACAGAGGAGCGAGGCAGGTATTCCTGGTGACTGGTCTGACAATTTGGCCCTTGAGCACATGGGGACATCTCTGGGGACCTTTAGATATACCATGGGGTGTGTGGGACGTTGGAGCGCTGGAGGTCTTTGTGAGCAGTGGAACAAGGATAGAAAACTCGGGTTAAGGTATAATAGCAAAAGTGGCCTTGTTTATACCCACGGGCTGCTGAGCCCTGGGGGGTGTCCAGATGACTCAGACATCATGTCTTGAGTGGTGCAGACGAGTCAAACAACACTGAGAGCAACAGCGAGGAAGACAGGTTTTGAGGTGGGTGGTGGTGGACAGGGTCACGTGGGAGAAGACTGCCTTAGACTTGAACTTGCTGATGCCATCTGCAGGAAGACATTTTCTTGTTGTGTTATCTGGAGGTGACCCAACGGCCTGGAGTTCACTCCATCTATGCAAAAGAGGCAAATAAAAGATGAAAAAACAAGTTGGGTTCAGGGAGTTTTTCAAGAAGCAAGTTCTAGTGTCAGCAGCTGGGCAGTGTGCAGTGTAGGGCCATCTTGGAGGGATGACCCTGCTCACAACTCCTGTAGTGGCACCCAGCCATGGATCCCACCCTAGCCTGGATCCCGGCTGGCGTGGTGGCTATCCCCAGTCAGCAGGGGGAGGCTGTGGTGTGTCCAACGAATCTAGTTCCAGAAGACAAGAAAGTATATGGCACATTTTTGATAATAGATGAGTCTTAAGGCCCTTTCAACCTCAGAATTTATTTATTCTATAATTTGTATAAGAGTTTAAGACACTACAACTTTGGACTTTTATCCACAGAGAAAGCTAAGCTATCCCAAATTGCACATTTCAAAAGTTATCAAGTAAGAAAAAAGGCAAAAACTAATCAAAATACTGAAGGCCTCTGGTGTCTAAAAGAGCCATTCACATAACTGAGTATATTCTTTCCTTTTTTATTTTTATTTTTTGAGACAGAATCTCACTCTGTTACCCTGGCTAGAGTGCAGTTGGTGTCATTATAGCTCAGTGCAACCTCTAACTCCTGGCCCCAAGCAATCCTCCTGCTTCAGCTTCCTAAGAAGTAGCGGGGACTACAGGTGCTCGCCACCATGCTTGGCTAATTTTTTTTTAGTAGAGATGGGGTCTCACTCTTGGTCAGGCTGGTCTCGAACTCCTGAGTTCAAGCAATCCTCCCACCTCGGCCTTCTGGAGAGCTAGGATTACAAGCATGAACCACTGCACCGGCCACAAAACTGTGTATATTCTTTACACCAGGAGTCAGCCACCTTTTTGTGCAAAGGGCCAGGTGGTAAATATTTAAGGCTTTGTGGGGCCTATATCAGCCACTCAACTCTGTCTTTGTGTTGCAAAAGCAACTGCAGACGATATACAAATGAGTGACGGTGGCTATGTCCTAATAAAACTTTGTTATGGATACTGAAATTTGAATTTTGGATAATTTTAGCATGTCATGTCATTCTTCTTCTTATGTTCCTTGCAGTCATTAAAAAAAGTAATAACCGTTCTTTGCTTGCAAAGGATTACAGTACAGGTTGGGGACTATAGTTTGCAGATCCTGCTTTACCCACACAGAAGACCCACTTGCTCAGTAGGCCACTACATAGGCCTTGGTAAGATTGATCCTATCCACAGACATAAAATTAAATAGCAGAAGAGCTTGATGCAAATTCAGTAAAGCATCATCCATAGCAAGGTGCCCAGAAAGCCCTCTGAGTTTTCTACTTAAATGCTCTCAGGCAGTGACTCTAACAGAAACGACCTAATAAAAGACCAGATTCCTAAATAAAACCACTCTTGCAGTTTATGGTACAAAGGAAAAGAGTGCAATGATCAGTAGTTCTTTGTACTGATAAAGTGATATTTATCAGTCAGCTAACTACATTTCTTCCCCTTTAATCAAGATGGTGAAATTATCACCTTGTATATCAACCGAGGTTAAAAAATGATTGCAAGTGAAACACATATTCACCAAGAGTTCTAGAATGACCAAAAGAATTGTCTTGATATATGAAATATAAACATTTAAAGACAGTGTATAAAAACTTCTTTTTAGCCCTCTCAAACCTCAAGATTCATCTTTTGTTTCTATACTAAGTTACATTCTTAAGTCACTGACTAGTACATACAACTCTACATAAAAAAAAAAAAAAACAACCCAAATGAACACAAATGAAAACAAAAAGCTTCCAGTACCTTCATGTTAGCATAAGATAGCACTGCAAGATCAGAAAAAGCTCTGAAAAGTATCATTTTTCTGGGTTGTCATTTTCAATCATTGAAGGTGCACTGAAGCTGGACTTCTGTAAAACACTAAAATGATTGTATAATTTTTTCCCCATTTTTGGAACCAGCCTTTTGTAGAAGATACATTAAAGCATAGTGTCTAGGAACACAGATTTTGGTAGGACAGAGCCTTAGACTCAAAATTCAGTTCTGCTACTTACCTTGTATGACTTTGGACTAATTACTGTAAACCATGGTGTTCTCATGAGTAAAACGAGGCTGATAAGAGCTATCTTTCATCAGGAAATGAAATGAGATACCGTATGCAAAGCTTTTAGTACAATGTCTGTGTGTGTGTATGTGACTGTGTATATCTGTGTATTGGAAAAATGTTCTAGGAAAAATCACTGAAACATGTGTGTCTTGTGACACTCACAGATGGATGCAGAAATGCTGTGGGAAATAAGACTATCATTCAGACTTTGTGTCTCGGTCCATCAGGTTTTTGCTTTGTGTCTGTTCACCAAAATTTGAGTGAACAGATATTGTGGCCTTTGAAATCAAAGAGATGCTGAGCATTTCAAGTATGTTCTTTGCTGACTGTCAAAGCAAAGTATACACAAAAACAGCAGGACAGATCATAACAGAAAACACACCCACCCACGCACAGACATTAGTGCGGTTGGATGTATATTCTACGGCTCACACTTGTGTAAGATAGCACAGAATAGAAGTTTTTGAAAGAGTCACAGAGGAATAAAATGCATGAATATGTGAGAACTATTTATATTGGAAATGTTGCCTTCCAGAAGAAAAGAGTGCCAGCAAAACAGACATTGAAATGCAACAGGTAGGACTCAACATGGTGGAAGGTAAAGACTGAGAGCTAATGGAGGCAATTAAAGTATCTGTAGGTAAAAACCAAACCAACCAACCAAACAAAAGCCCTGAACTTGGTGAAAATTATTCCTGGATTTGACTGTAACACCCTCTGAAGAGCCTAAAGTCACTGTCTTCCGCACTAGCTGTATCTGTTGGCAGACATGAGTTACAAAAATGACCCAGGTAAGAGCAGTTGAGTTAGTAACTCTAAAGCTGCCTCTGCTTACAAGTACAGAACAAAGTAGGGAGAAAGACTACAATAAAGATATTGGTAGCATTTTTTCACAACCTTCTGCTATTATAAATCTTTAGGATTCAGGACCTAATCGTGGCTATATCAATGATGCTAGTGCTGAGCAGCATAGTAAATAAGCCCCATACTCAGGATCCTCACAATTGTTGCAAAATCAAGATTACTTCCAGGGACTCCTGCCAGGGGTCTGTCTGGCTTGCCGGGAAATCTGTCACACATATTTTCCTGGTAACCGAGTGGCAAGCCTTTGCAAATTCAGCTTTTGGGTCACCTTACTTCTTGCTGAATCCTATTGCTCGATTTCCTACAACATGTGAAAGACATTGGCCTACATTAAGTAAAAGCAAAAACCAGCAAACCAAGAAAAGAAAGACCACATAAAAGTGTGAAGAAGTTGATCGTTTGAGTTTGCAGCAAGTCGTGAAAGTGATAAAGCTTTAATACCAGAGGAGGCTGTAACTGTCAAGGGGACAGTTCTCAAAAGAAATGTGATCAGATATTTTCCAAGACGAAGGTGCTTTTGATGAGCTTCAACATTTCTGTGGCTGTCTGCCTCCTTTGCTGAGAAAGAATGCTTGACTCTGGCCCTATAAATACAGAGAAGTATTATGTAGCCATAATAAATAAAAATAAAAAATTAGAAAAAAGAAAGCTCAACTCTGCAGTGGCGGTAAGTACAGAAAGTGTAACTTTCTGTACTCAATGTTAATGTTCGTGGTTTCTTCAGTTTTCACGTTTTTGCCTGCTTTTCATGAACTAGTAAAAACAAAAGAGATGGCTACTGCATAGTTCGTACCTCCCTTTCTAAAAAAACAATAAAACATTTAAAGGCAAATTAAATCAGTAACTTTGTGACTACTTTGAGTCACTCTCTTGATTTAGAGTAAAAATCATTGTGACATTTTATGACTGGGAAAAAAGTTGCAAGAAATCCATTTGTACGCTACTAAGTTAAAAAGCATATGTAGTAAATACATTTCTAAATTTTCTCCAAATTTCAATGTTTAATCAAGAATGTTTTAGAGAAAAATTTTTAACTTTCGAAAATTTTTTCCAGGGTTTCAAAATAACTAGAAATATTCTTTTCTTCATTATTAGTTTAACAGGAAACTTTGCTCCAAAAAAAAAAATTGGGGAGGAGTATGCCATGTTGATTTGGGTCATTCTTTTGTAGAGTTTTATACATTTCAGATCAATCAGTGTCCATGGATTAAGCTCAGAGAGGATCGGCTCAGTGGAGGGAAGGTGACCGCAGCATTCTCTGCCAGGCCAGCCTCGGCTTCCACTTGGACTTCGAATAGTGTGTTTGCTCCGCATCTCTGCACTTGCTTTGGGACAGCCTGGTCATCAGACCAGCCAAAAAGAGAGTTGGCGCAAGGGGGTACAGGGGAAGAGGCAATTGCTTCTTTCTTTTAGCACCAAACATAAAAAGAAGAAACAATGGACTTCAGTTTGATTCTTAAAGAGGGGTTTACAAATGTTTTGTTCTTGCAAAACAAAGGCACAGAGACAAAAAAGACTCTTCCTTTCAAAGCAAAAATTATCTATCTTAAAAAAAAAAGAAATGGATGAGAATTAATCATTCAAAAAGTCGCTGAAACTTGAGTAAAATATCCATGCATTTAGAAGTGAGCAGGGTCATGTTCCTCTGTGGTTATACCTTCACGTTCAAACCTTTTCAAGAGAAAAACACTACAAAGACCAAAGTCACTGAGTTTTAAAACAGTGCTTTGAGTTAAAGCAAAAAATACATACCCAAACAACTTTTAGGAGGTCTTTAAAAACATGCAAAGTACTTCTCAGGATGTTTCAGGATTACTTACTGAACGTTCCTTGGAACAGGATGAATCGTTTCCAAAACAGTCACTTGTTTGACTGGGCTTGATTGCATTTCTTTGTTTTAAAGCCTGGTTGTGCCTGTCCAGGCAAAGCCTTTTCTTATAAATGGAACGTGCTATTGTCGTATGTTTGATCGAAATTTATTTTCAATAGCTCCTTTACTTTGTCCCCTCTCCAGTCAAGCTTCTCTGTTTTCTCTAAGACATTAAACTTCGACATATTACTGTTGTTCGTCAGACCCATCCATGAAAGCACTGGACTCTGGCACTTACCAACTCATGACCTTGCAGAAGCCGCTTGTGGCTGCGGAGCCCCACATTCCTCATCTGTTAGAGGCCAAAAAACGGTCACCCATTTATTCTTTTAAAAATCAGGACTGTCTGCTAGATACTGGGTATTGGACGCATACAGACAAAGACAAGTCCTCGCTGTCAGGGGCTGTGCTGCGGTGGAGAGACACCTGTGTAGATATAATATCACATGTACCCTGGAGCGTTATCAGTGCCTCACGCACCTCGTGAGGGTGATCGCATCTACGGGGCGGTGAGAGGAGGGGGAACGTCAGTGAAAGCGGGCAGCGGAGCGTGAGTCACGTTTGGGAAAGTACTTGGCTCATGCTAACAGCAAACAACCACGATCGCTTGCCATGTGCGAGGTACTGGGCTGAGGACTCCAGGGACATTTCATCTCATCTCTCCAGTTCACCTCTTTGGTAGTTGTTGTTATTGTCCCCAAATTGCTAAGGAAATTGAGGCCTGCAGAGATTAAGCAACTTGCTCAAGGACATACACTCAATGACCACCTAGAGATTCTACCCCAGGCAATAGAACCCCAGAGCCCTCACGTTTAACCACTAAGCTGCGTTGCTTTCCCCTTTCTTTGCTTGGGCATCAGAAGCACTTGGGATAGTCTTGCCGCCCCCACAGCACAGTGGCACCTACAGGTGTGTGGGGACAGGGGGAGAACAAGACAGGCCAGGAGGTGGCTGGGCTCAGAGAGTTGGATGGAGCAGGTTTTACCCGTAAGGGGTTACTCAGAACTAAAACTAAAACTAAAAAAAGACACAAATTCAGTTCCTCATTTTGGTTTGTCTTTTCCAGATGATATTAGTTTTCTCATCTAGTTCAAGCTGACTGAAAAGACATTCATTGGTGGTTCCCCTGCCCCCTTAAAACACCAAGACTGCGGGAACAGTGGGTCTTAATAGAGACGAGCTGACCCTCTTTCTTGGGGGATTTAAAATAAACAGGCAACAAACTTTCAGCTATTGTTTAAATTCAGTCCAAAGGGACTTGCTAATCTAAAGGACTCCACTGTTTTATTTCAGGGTCAGAGCAAGTTCTTACTTAGTGCACAGAAAGGTTTTCTGAGAGGGATTTTTAAAAAGAGATATGCAAATATACCGGGGAGATTAATAGGAAGGCATAGCTGTGAAACACACAGAATGAAATACTATGACAGATAATATATTTTAGCTTGACTTTTCAACATTATATAAATGCTCTTAATTAATATTAAAACAACAATTAATGAGAAATAGCCTTGCTGGTTTGATAAATGGAATAGAGTCTTTTTCAAGGACATTTTTTTTTCTGATTTCGAATGTAATATAGTTGATTGTAGGAGATTTGGAAATGAATAGTAAGTGTACAAAGAAATGGAAATCACTGCTCTGACTCTAAGCTCTCTAAGCTCCACTAACAGACCCGCTGTGAACCTTCTAGAGGTGTGGCCTGCCACACCTGCTGGGACTATCTCACATCTCACTTCTCTCTTTTCTTTACATATGTGCATGTACACACGTGCTCTGTCCGACTCTCTGAGCCCAGCCACCTCCTCACCTGTCTTGTTCTCCCGCCCGACCCCAGCACCATCCACATCTGTAGGGCCAGCTGTGCTGTGGGGGAGGCAGAACAATCCCAAATGCTTCTGATGCCCAAGCAAAGAAAGGGGAAGGCAACACCATTTAGTGATTAAACGTGAGGGCTCTGGGGTTCTATTGCCAGGGGTGGAATTTCACCTTATATGCAGTAAGTGGTCAATAGATGCTTGCTCTTTTTATAACTAGAATTATTATATACATTATTTTACAAAATTGGTCTCATAAATTATATCAGTTTTGTGCCCCGTGAGACTGATAGTCTTAAAGTAAAATAATCATACAGGTTGCATTAATCAGGGTTCTTTGCATTGTAGAACCAGAGACCAGATTCCAACTGCCTTAAGCACCAAGGGGTATTTGTTGACACATCTAATTTGAAGTCCAGGAAAAGTTTCTCTTTTTTGCATGACTAAATCCAGGGGTTTAAAAAATGTTGTCATCATGTTCTCTCTCTCTTCCTCTCCTTTCTCAGCTCAGCTTGGGTCTGTGTCTTTTGTTTACATGTTGGATTTATTCTTTAGTACTTCACACAACCTTTCTCCACATTGCTGAAAAGTCTTAGGTTGACATTTGTATTATTCCTGATCCAAAAAGAGAAAAAGAAGTCTTCCCTTCTAAGTCTGACAGGTAAGTAGCATGGAGGCCTCTCACCCAGCTCCGGTCACACGTCTACCCTGGAACCCACTGCTGGGTGCCTGTGTGCTGTGTCTCGATTGGCCTGGGTCTTTGCCCTTCCTGCAGGGTGGGTGTGGGGGCTTCCCACGGTCTTGAAAGGAACACAGTGACTTCACCACTATACAGGAGCTCCTCAAAGGAACCAAAAAGGGGGAGTTAGTAGGCGTACTAGATAAACAAAAATGTTAGCAACCATAGTTATCTCTCCAAGTTAAAAATATATATATGGGCAATATACGTAACCTTAACATTTGTACCCTTATAATATGCTGAAATAAAAAAAATATATATATATATATGTTGATTAGAGTTTGAAGTAAGCCTCAGAATTTTTTTTCAGCCTTTTGGCTAAGATCAAGCATGAATTCAGCCTCAGATAAAGTGGGGGAAAATGTCGAATAATTTTTGTATTTGTAATACATTTTTAACTGACCTCATATTTTCCTGACCTCAGATGAAATATTGCACATATATTTGATAGCACACTGAGTATTTCAAACTGAATTGATTAATCATTGAGATATATTCCATCATTGGATTTATATATCTTTCTTTCTCTTTTTTTGAGACACAGTCTTGCTCTGTTGCCCAGGCTAGAGTGCCATGGCATCAGCCTAGCTCACAGGAACCTCGAACTCCTGGGCTCAAATGATCCTCCTGCCTCAGCCTCCTGAGTAGCTGGGACTATAGGCATGCACCACTAGGCCTGGCTAATTTTTTTTCTTTGTTTACTAGAGATGGGGTCTCACTCTTGCTCAGACTGATATATTTTCTTTTATCATACAGTCCAATTGGATATTCATTTTCAGATAGTAACCTTGCAAAATCTAGATAATATTCCCCCCATTGTTTTTTCTAGGTATATAGTCTGTTCCATAAACCATGTAAAATAAATATTGCTAGGATTTTTTATTACAAAAGTCAACTGTCACTTTTAGAGAACCATTTCAATTGGGGGGTAAGATGAGAGACACTTGTTTTTTAGACTACTGCCAATAGGGCTAAAAAATAATGCTTATTGGATGGGTTTTAAAAACATGTAGATGATATAGAAAGCAACGATAGAAGCAACAACCATTCAAAAATGGTTATTTTGAAAACTCATTAACTAGCTGTCATGGAGTATTCAGTTGATTGATTTCACTATTTTTTTTTTTTTTTAACAAGATTGCTGGTGTCAGCATAGTCAAATATCTGATTTTTTAAAAATTCTTACTGTATGTGACCGCCTAAATCTAATACCTCTAAAACTATTTCCCAGTGGTGACACCAAGATTTATGCACAAGTACACTTGGTCTGAAAGTTATTGTGATCTACCTTGTTTCCAGGAAGTCACTTTGGCACTAAGAGGTAAGACCCAAATTGCTCTACAGCCATGTGGGTTAGGTCTTATCATATTTTGGATGCTTTCAAATAAGTTACTTTGTAATCTCTCACAGTCAGAACTGGCCGCAGAGCTGGATCTATTTAGTTGATCTTTATCATCTATGCTTTTTCTGAAATCTTTCCCTCCATGTGTAGGGTTTCTCTCCCCAACCCTTTTCTCCCCCTAATAATTATTCTGTCTCGTTGGAGCCTCCTGCAATGAGAAACCCTGATTTGACAAATTGTATAACGTGGCATGGGATCCAGGGTCCAGAGGAGAACCTGGCACAGGCTTAGGGCCAGTGTGGCCTTGTCCTGCCCCCTTTCACCCCACCCTACTGCCTCTCAGCCTGTTGGATGCTTGGGTTGGCCTTGACGTTCAGTAGCCTCCCTCCTACACGGGTATGCTTTTGCTTTATTTGCTTTTTTTGCTTTTTTTCACTCTCTAGCCCAAGCCCCTAAAAACTGTGCTGTTAAATTGACATCTGTCACATAAGTCACTCTGGTGACTCATTTTTTTTTTTTTTTTTACCATCACAAGAGTGGACCTGGTCTCAGTATGTTTTGGGAACAGCAGATAAACTTACAGCCTTGTAGTTTCTTTTCTTACTGTTTAAAGAGTCATTCCACTGCTCCTCCCCACATAAATTTTCTGTGCGGTTATTGGGATTCTTGATGCTTTAGTGACTGATTTCTTCTTTATTGTGTTTGACACTGTTCCAGCATAGTGTTCAGCAAGTCATATTTTTATACTGAGAAGATTCATTTCAGAAGCACATCAGATTTCCTTAGAATGCTAACTCTCGGCTGATTCATTTGTTGCAAGCTAGGCCACAGGCAAGCCACATGGAGAGATGGTGTTGCCTGTAGCTAAATGGGATTATATAGAGAGTTACTTAAGGCTGCTGTTGACCAGATAGTTTAACAGCGATTTATCACGTTATCTGACTTGGGAAGAGAGGCAGAGTGGAAGCTTTTCCTGTGGGTAAATGAAGGTGGGCCATTTAGGTTGTATAGTGATTGGAGAACATTGATTTGGGCATCCGCTGTGCAGCTATTAAGTGGAGAACAAAATGCTCCCGGTTCTCTGTGTCCTGCTACCACCAGGACTGTGAGGGCTACGCATGGGTTAACACTGCAGTTACTGCTTCTTCCTTTAAATTTGTGTCTTCTTAAAATGTAGGCAAGTTGGAGTGTGTTTTAGTCTGTTTGGGTTGCTATAACAAACTACCATAGACTGAGAGGCTTATAAACAACATAAATTTATTTGTTGCATTTCTGGAGGTTGGGAAGTCCAAGATCAAGGCACCAGCAGGTTCTATGTCTGGTGAGGGACACTTTCTGCTTCATAGATGATGCCTTGTTGCTATGTCCTCGAATGGCAGAAGGAACAACCAAGCTCCCTTGGGCCTCTTTTATAAGGTCACCAATCCCCTCCTGACCTAATCACCTCCCAAAGACCCCATCTATTAATATCATCACCTTGAGGTTTAATTTTCAACATGTTAATTTTGGGGGGACACCAGCATTCAGTATTACCTAGGAGTACACAAAACTTTAACCATCCAGAGGAATAACTGACCAAAATTAGAAGAAAAAGGTGGTTTGTTTGTTGCAGTGAATAGAAAATGCTTTTTGACCATTCCTAATGGTAGCAGTAGAGATTTATATTGAAAACCATTTCTTTCCTCCTCTGTCAGTTATCTATTGCCAAGCAACAAGCCATTCCCAAACTTAATGGCTTCTAACAACAATAGTCAATTTGTAACCAATCCCCATTACTGAGGGTTGGGAATTCAGCTATGTAGACCTGCTCAGGGTCTACCCGATGTTTTTGCCATCAGACAATAGCTGGAAAGTGGGGAGCTGGAAAGTCTGGGGGCTATACAGCTCTCTCTCTCTCTCTCTCTCTCTGTCTCTCCCCCCTTGCAGTCTCAGGGCATCTTTCGTGGTCTTTCCATGTGGGCTATTTTGGACTATTATGGTGGCTTTGGGGTTGTAGGACTTACTACACTGAGGCTCAGGGGTAGGGCTTCCACATGCATGTTCTAGAGAACCAGATGGAAGCCATGGTGTCTTTTATGACCCAGTGTTGCAAGTCCCAGAGTGCCATTTGAAGCACCATTTCTGCTAAGCTCTGTTGGGTAACCAGTCACCAAGATTGGGCCAGGTTCCAGGCAAGGGGATACAGACCCCTACTCCTCACTGATAGGAGTGTCAAAGAATTTGCAGACATATTTAAAAAGCGCCACACCTCTCTAAAACAATGTTAATGTATTCTTTAGATGTGAATCTAAACTCATTCCCTTAATTTTTTAAATAATCTTGATTGATCAGTTGATTTAAGAGTTAAAAAGCATATGTTCACTATAGAGTTGCACTGTAGGTCAGTATATCCAGTGACATCTCATGAGACAGAGACAGGATATGCTGTAGGCAGTTAGGGCAGGGGTCAGGAGGAGGAGGCCAACAGGATAAAAAAGTCACAAGAATGTGAATATTTTTAGCAAAGATAAATGTAATTGATGGGGACACTTTAGTTATTTTACTTTAGCCATAACATCTTTTTTTTTTTTTTTTTGAGACAGAGTCTCACTTTATTGCCCAGGCTAGAGTGAGTGCCATGGCGTCAGCCTAGCTCACAGCAACCTCAAACTCCTGGGCTCAAGCAATCCTGCTGCCTCAGCCTCCCAAGTAGCTGGGACTACAGGCATGCGCCACCATGCCCGGCTAATTTTTTTTTCTATATATATTAGTTGGCCAATTAATTTCTTTCTATTTTTATAGTAGAGATGGGGTCTCACTCTTGCTCAGGCTGGTCTCGAACTCCTGAGCTCAAACGATCCGCCCACCTCGGCCTCCCAGAGAGCTAGGATTACAGGCTTGAGCCACCGCGCCCGGCCTAGCCATAACATCTTTATCCAAGGTAAAAAGGGGAATTCCTTTAACTGGGGCCTGGACACAGTAGAGACGACAGTGTCCCTAAATGAGCTACCCTCATTAACATAGTAAAATCATACCTGGCAACACTGGGACAGTTTATAAATGCCATGGAAACTCCGGGAAGTTACCCTATAAAGTCAAGAAAGGGGAGGGTTCCCAGTTTTAAGAACTCTCTACCCCTTTCCCAGAAATCTCATGAATATTCCACCCCCAGTTTAGCATAGCATTAAGATTTAATATAGGAGAACAGACCCTAATCCTGGGGTGACACTGTTCCTCTCTGGATCGGTCTGCTCTTTTCTGTAAGAGTGTACTTTATTTTCAATAAACCTTTCTGCTTTTGCTCATATCTCATATTGGAACTCCTTTCCCTCGCTCACGCCCCTGTGCTTGAATTCCTTCTTGTGCGGAGGATGAGAACCCTCTGTGCCGACGTGGGCAGCCATTTGGCCCGTATCAAGATCAGCATGGAGCCTTTGTGCATACCACGTCGGCCCAAATCATGCCAACCTTTCTACAGACAGTTAATAAGGAGACAGAATGAATGAATGAATATGTAATGATTTAGTTCACCTATCTGTCATCAATCAAGAGAGCTTTTAAGCCAAATAGATTAGAAGCCAACAGAATGAATTATAACTTGGCATCTTGGGTGAGAAAATATGTTTCTAAAATATAATTAGTATAGTATTTGTTTTGCTTTGTTTTGTTTTATTTGTACATATAATTTAGTTAAACGGCACATGTTCACATAACTGCCCGATTTAGTGTCAGAAGGCGAAATATTTTTGAAAATTATTAGGGCATTCCCAGTCACGTGTTTGAAACATAAAGGCTATGGGAACCCCACCCTCCTCCGTTGCTGGTGGAAGCAGGATTGGATACTATTAGATGACCAGAAGATTGTCACCATGAGGCTCTTTAGGGTTTTCTCTGGGCCTCTCCCTTCTTTGCAAAATTGATGCCAGGGCAGAGGTCTGAGATGTTTCTAAAATTCCAGACTCATCAAATCATAATAATTTCACTAATCATAAAGTTACAAGGAATTTTAGGAGGGCATTTGGTCGAAGCCCTCATATTAGACATGATTCTTATGGGATCTTTTCTACTTCCAGGTTGTTTCTGGGTGTGCCCACCAGCACACCTGCATGCCCAGGGATGGTTCCAGCAAGGGTCACATGCCTGAGCCCACGAGGGCTGCTCACCAGCCTCACGTCCCCTCTGACAGCCCTACGTTGCCCTCTGGGGGTTCCTCCCATCTGTGGCCCTCACTACAACAGTGGCTATACGAAGGCTTTTGACACCAAAGACGTCCGACCCAAGCATGTCTGCATTTTAGGAAGTTCCCTGGGGTAGCTGTGGGTTCAAGACAGGGAAGAGATGACTGGTGGCGGCACCAGCTCATGGGTGACGAGGGCGTGGATTAGGGCAGTGGTCATGCAGGCAAAAATTAATGCACATGTAAATGAAAGGTTTGTAGAATCAATTTGCAAATTGTATAAATTGCTTGGGGTCAAGGGACAATGTGGGGCTGGGGATACACTGTATTTGAGCATTTCTGTCTGCGGAGAGGGGAGTGGAGCGAACTGAAAGGAATACCAGATGAGGAAGGAAGGGGCTTCAGCTGGGAGCTGCGGAAAAGGGGAACCAGGAAGAGTTGATCTTGGCCATTACCTAGGGAAACACGACCACCAGACCGCTGTTACTGGCAGAGAAGAAATATGGCTTAGCAAAAAGCATTTACTTAATGCAAAGAGCTTCCTTTCCTCAGGGCCTGGACAGGCTTTTTTCTTTAACCATTGCTACTCAGATAACAAGATTTAAGTGAGGGCTATTTTTTAAAAGTCCAGACTTTTTTTTTTTTTTTTTTTAAGAGCCTAATCAAGGGAATGGATGGTGATGAAAACAAGGCAGAGAGCAGGAGCTCTAGGAATTTATTTTTCATTGTGGACCAGACTTTTTCTCAGCCAGGAAAAGTGCAAGTGAATATGACCTGGTGTTCTTGAAAACTGCATAAATTGCTCAGGGATTTCCTAAAAGTGGTTCTTAACAAAGGGCTTTCCCCTGTCACCCCGGCAGGCATGCGGGTATGTGAAGGGTCATCTGGTTGGCACAAGGACTGGGTCGGGGGTGCCTCTGGCACTTCATGGGTGGAGGTCATGGGTGCCAAATGATCCACAGTATCCAGACACTTGCAAAAAAGGACTGCACTTCTCATAGGAGGCCAGTGTCACCTGCATCGACAAACAGCGAGGCTAGACCTGGCAAAACGTGTTCATCTTGAGGATGTGTGGTTCTTAGACTTTAATTTGTGGGCAGATTCAATATGTTCTTTTTTCAATAGGTGAAACCAAGCTATGGAAAACCAAGCCTAAGTTGAGTGTGTCTTCTTGCTGGGGCCCCGTTGGGAAGGAGCTGGGAGCTCAGCTGGGAGGAGCTGCTGCTGGCGAGAAACTGACACTGGGGCTGGGGCAGGCGGGAGGAGACCGCAGAGCAGGAGACGCAGGAGCTGTGCACCTCAAGCCTGGCCCGGAAAGGCATTTTCTGAAAGCAGCTGGAGCTGGAGGAGCACCGTCCTGGGGACAACATGAGCTGATGTGTGGAAAGGACATGAGAGGGTGCTGAGGCTGGCTGCACGGGGCAGGCTGTCGGGACTGTCAGACACCTGCCCTCCAGAGGCAGTTGCACCAAATGCCACAAAAGAGAGAAGAGAATCTCTGTCTTGTGTCCTTCTTTCCATCATAGATGTCAGCGTTTTCTACAGTTCCCCTTCTGTGTGGCAGAGTGCAGGCCTGTTGGTGCAGTTTTATCAGGGAACAGCTGATTCAGGGCTGTCCCGGAGCTAAAGTCTGCTCAGCCAGCCAGGAGCCCCAGTGTCCCGAAAGCAGGGTGCAGGGCCAGGTGCTGGGACGCGATGCCTGACTCCCATGAGTACAATGATACCTCAGGGGTAACTTAGAAGGCACACAGCCTGTCACTAGTGCACGGTGAGGCAGGACATTTGCTTTCACCTAACAGGGGTGAGGCACCACCCTACCATCCTGCTGCAGCCGAGCCAGGCATGGGATGAAGCTTTTGTAGGGTACACCTCTCACGGCATGGCCTTCCCTATCCTAACGGCTCAAGTGGCCCTCAGCTTTTCATGATGAAAAGCAGTGAGATTCTGAATGGAGCAATAACATCTGCCAACACCTGGGTCCTACAAGGAGCAATGTATTAATACTTCCACCGCCCCACGGGAGGGTGTTGCCAGCTGGGAGGTTCAGGCATTTACAGATGTCTGTGAAGCATCAGCCAAGGGCCAGGAGCTCAGCCCGGTCCTGGGGACACCAGGAGATATTGCCCTCGAAGAGTTAGCCTGTGGGGAAGGCAGGCAGGAAAGCAAATGGTCTCAGTGGAGTTAAGCACGTGGTGACAATAGGCAGAGGTAGAAAAATAGGGAGGTGGCACAAAGGAGGGTCCCTCAGCTCTGCACAGGAGGGTAGAAATCTCCCCAGAAGTTGTACTGCCAAGTGGGGTCTTGAAGGATGAGCACAAAGTGGCCAACTGGATAAAGGGGCTGAGAAGTGCAGAGAGAAGCTGTGGCACAGACAGAGGCATGGTGATGCAGAACAACACACGTGTCTTGACGTTACACAGAGCTGCTCAGGACTGGAGATGGAGGTGATGGGGAACAGTGGCAGCTGGATCAGCAGGCAGGGCCAGGTCGCCTGGGCCCTTCCTTCCCCACCCCACCCAGAGCAGCTGGGACATTATCCTGTGAATGAAATGGTATCTTTGAAGAGCTTTAGGTCAAGGAGCACCATATGTATCTCTGCCAGAGGATGCTATTTTGCCAAAACACGTTAGGAAGATTTGGAAGGGGTGAGGTTGGAATGTGTGAGGGCATCCAATGGAGAGTCCTGGTGCTCTAGGCTGGGTTAAGGCGTTGGCCAGGGGGATGGCTTGAGGACACTTCTGTGACAGACTCGAGAGGTGGACACGACAGGTGCTCATGGCTGGCAATGGAATCTGAGGGAGAAATGGGAAAATGACGGCTCTAGAGCGTTCAGATGGGTTGCCGGGTGAATTGTGGCACTAACAACCAGGGTGAGGTGTATAGGAGTTTTGCTTTTGTGGGTTTTTTTGGTTGAGGGTCGTTGGGTATGTGTGGTGGGGAGAAAGAAGGTAGAGATAATGCACTCAATTGGGTTTAGTTTTAGCCCCAGGGCATTTTGGATGTTTATGAGATGTTCAGGTGGAGATGTCCACCAGACACCTGGGTAGGTTAGTGGAGCCACATGTCATTAGCATATGTAATTTATGCAATGCAGTACACACAGTCAGCAAACAGAGAGGTATAAAGAAACAGCTAGTTTAAAAAGTGGTGTTCATGCTATTCTGCTCAGTAAGCGTGTGCTCAGCACAGAGGATGAGATGGGAAACCCCAACCTTCTGTCACATCAGTGGGGCCCAAGTGCCAGGTGCTTCTCAAAGCCTGAGCACCTGGCCTTGCAGATTGTAACTCTAGGGCAGGGTTAGTTTGCCTGTGCCCAGCGGGGCATCTGGTCTACCACCTGATTTTGGCCGGTGAGCTAAGAATGGTTTTTAAAATGTTAAATGGTGAAGAACAATAAGAAAAAATCACAAGAAGAAGATATCATGACACGAGGAAATTATCTGAAATTCAAATAAAGTTTTATTGGAACATAGGAAGAAGGCATCAGCAGGGCCTTTCTGGAGGCTGTAGGGGAGAATCCATGTTCTTTTCTTTTCCTGGCTCTAGAGGCTGCCTGAATTCCTTGGCTTGTGGCCCCTTCTCAGTCTTCAAAACCAGAAACAACATTTGAGTCTTCCTCACATCACATCACTCTGACACTGACTCTTATGTCTCCTTGTCCCCATTTAAGGGACTTGGGATCACACTGGGCCCAGCCAGATAGTCAGGATCATCTTTCCACCTCAGGTCAGCTGATGAACAACCTTCATTCCTCTTTGCCATGGAACACATAACTTAGTTACAAGTTCTGGCAATTAGGACGTGGGCATCTTTGCTTGGGCATTACCCTGCCTATCACAGATGGAGATACATACTTGGGAGTCAACAGACTTAGGTGGTATTTAAAAGCAAGAGCATGCACGGCACAACCCGTGGAGAAGGCATGAACTGAGACGAGGCTCAAGGAGAAATCTGCGGCATGCATCAGGATGAGTGGCACAAGAAGAGCATCCTGAAAAAGAGACTGAAATAGGCAGAGCTCAAGGGAAGCACAAGATCTAGAAAGCCAAGAAAAGGAGAGAGTTTCAAGAAGGCAAGCAAAGGCCACAGTGAGGTCAGCAGAGATTTGGGCTCAAAGGGGCCCACTGTACCTGGCAATTACAAGTGGAGGTGGCACCTGATGGCTTGGGGAGGCTTATTGTTCACACTCTGTCCCCTCCTAAGCCCCTGTGACTTGTCTGGGGTTGGAGGGGAACATGTGATTTAGGCCTAACCATAGCATTGCTTTTCCCTATCTGTAGGAACTGGTTCAGGGGTGAGCATTTGATTCAATTTGTACCAATGAGAAGCAATTCGAAGCAATGAGATTTGGGGGTGATTTCAATGCAGGAGTTTGCCAGCTCCTTGGTTTCAGTGACCAGCTTCACGCCCAAGTGAATGAGGTTTAATAATGGAGACCATGCAATGGGGCAAATGAGAGAGGAGAGAGAGAGAACAAGAGCAAGGGAAAGGAGAGACTGAGAAGGAGAAATCATGTTGGTGACATCACTGAGCCCAGGTCTGGACATCTCACTTTTGGAACTAGTATATTTATTTTTATTTTGCTTAAGTCAATTGGAGCTGGACTTTCTGTCCCTTGAAACAAATGAGCCCTAAGTGACCAGAGGTCTTTGGTATCTTTCACCAGTGTCGAATTAGTGAGTAGAAGCTTGACGATAGTGTGCTAAAAATGCACCTCACTAAAGAAAAGTGGTCTTGCAGAGAAGTCGCTGCTTTGGTGCCTACCATACATGTTGAAAGATGAAGGCCCTAGGATATTCAGAGAGAGCTCCAGACTGGATCCTGACTCTCTCTGACCATCCTGGCTGACTCTCTTTGGCGATTTCTGCCCTAGAGCAGCAGTTCTTAAAGTATGAACCCCGCACCAGCAGCAGCAGCACCAGCAGCAGCACTTGAGAATTGGTTAAAAATCCCAATCCTCAGATTTCTCCAGACCCACTCAATGAGAAACTCTGGTGATTGTGGAGCCCAGCAATCTGTATTTTTAATAAGCTTTCCAAGTCATTATGATGTACACTAAGGTTTGAGAGCCATTGGTCCTAGACTGCAGTTTCTAACTGTGGCCAGAGATAGTATCACTAGAGGGTGATATTGGGCATACCGTGTTTCCCTGAAAATAAGACAGGGTCTTATATTTATTTTTTCTCAAGAAGACACCCTACAGCTTATTTTCAGGGGATGTGTTATTTTTTTAAGTACAGTACAACAATCTACATTTATTCAAATATAGTTAAATTGTCTTCTTCTGGAACGTCATCATAACTCTCCAAACCCCAAATTCCATCTTGAATTTCTTGCGACTCTATTTCCTTTAGAACGATTGGCCCCAATCTATCCTGTCGAGCAATAGAACTGTCATGGGGCAGATGAGAAGGGCTGCTCATCTTCTTTACTGCTCCGAGACTGAATGCATGGGTTGTGCAGATAGGCTGCATAGCCATGCCCACTACTAGGTTTTATTTTCAGAGTGGGGCTTATATTGCACAAATGCTTAGAAATCCTGCTAGGGCTTATTTTATGGGTAGGTTTTATATTTGGGGAAACAGGGTATGTGGAATTCAGTGGATCTTGATGTCAAGGGGAGCTTAAGATGTGATTTCTTTGCTGAAAATGGCACACCAAAATTCTTAGTTTAAACAGCTGGTTCACAATCTCACTGCAACATCAAGATTTTGTGATGTAAGTTGAGACACAGGTCTGGGTTTTCCTGAAAACACTAAAGTGCAGAGATTTGTGAGTTCTAATTTTTTTTTCTGAAAATTGCAATAGTCGATTAGGTCTCCTTAGCCACTACCATAAAATTCCATGCAGAAGTGGGGCACTTTGGGACAGAATCTGATAAATGAAGCAGTGCTTCACTTCCCTAAGTAAGATGGGGTGTGGGAAAGTAGGTGTCTTCTTTATAAGATGGGTAATGAAGCTCTTCAATAATTGACCCTTATTCTATGTAGGTTTGACTAGACTGGGAGCTATGCAGGGGGCTGAATTCTAGGAGACATTCAATGGGGCCCATTTCAGAGATGGAGAAGCACACCAATTAATGTGGACAGGAGGATGATCTTAAGAAAGTCTGGACTGCTTTGCCTAGAGGCAGTTTGAACCTTGGGGCTAGCCTTTAGTGGCCATGTGACCTCAGATGTAGGAATAAATCCATCTGAGCCTCCATTTTCTCATGTAGGAAATGCAGTAGACCTGTCTTCATTGGTCGTCATGAGGTTTAGAAGGAATTTAAAAAGTACTTGTTACATAAAACGTACTCAGTCAATTGTTCTGTCTCCTTACCCATCCAGTAAGCTTCTGTAGTCTCCTCCCCTCCTAGCTCTAGTGTCTAACGCAGCCCTCTTGGGTCTTGAGTATTGCATTTTTGCCAAACTGGTTCTCTGCTATGCTCCCAAGTCTCCAGAATGACTCTCTCCTTTCCTCCTCCAATAATAACCTCCCTTCTCAAAGGTGGCTAGGCTGGGTGTTGCCATTATCATCTAATTAAAGGAGCTGATGCTCAGGTGAACCTGACAGACCAAAGCCTTCTGAGTGGTCATGGCTTTGCCCTTCCCAGTCCCCAAAGGAGCAGATCAAGGTACAGGACTCTCCAGTGGGCAGGCATAAGGTGGTGGCTGGGGCAGGTAGGCGCTTCTGGGACCCTCTCGCAGTGATGCATCCCTCCTTTCTCCATTCATTCACTCATGCCACAAACACTTGGTGAGTCCCGGGTATAGGAGCCAGGGGATATAAAGATGAATCAGACAGTCCTGCAAGTCAGGAAGGTCAGATCTGGAAATCAGATAGGTACAAGCAGACAAGGACACTCTGAGGCTGTTTTAATAAAGAATAGAGTATCTGGGGAATGAAGAAGAGGAGGCCTAGGTTAACAAGATTGGTTGAGTATGCCCGTCAGGAAAGACTTCTTGAAGGAGAGGGTGTCTGCAGGAAGGTTTGGGTCTTAAAAGATAAATAAATAGGCCGAGAGGTCAGGAGAAGGCCTATTAGGTAAGGGGCCAGTATTACCAACAACAGAGATGTGTTCCAGAGAACCCCAGAAAATTATACTGCTGGTTTGTGCAGTCGGAGAGTGCTTGAGGATGGGGCTGGCAGTGAGGTAGAGGCCTGCTGATTTTATCCCGTGGATGCGGGACCTCTAAAAGTGTCCACTGGGCAGGGAGTGGCTAATCAGATGTAACTGTTTTAAGAACTTCTCGTTGAGTCATTTAATGTGGGGGCGTGGTGGGGGGCTGGTGGCAGGGAGGCCCAGCAGAGGCAGGAACTGGTGGACCTGTGTGGACAGGGAGAGGGATTGAATGGGGCTCCCAGGAGTGGGGTTCCCAGGAGTGGGGTTTCCAGGAGTGGGGCTCCCAGGAAAGGGACATTGCGCTGGCTTGGAGCCCGTGCCACGGACTAGGCGGGAGGAGGCAGGAGGCAGCGCTGGGAGGGGCCCAGTTCCCCTTGGGAGAGCGCCACACAGCAGGGCGGGGGAGTGTAGTTAGTCCCTGGACCCAGAATCTAGAAATCTTGCCCCAAGTTCGGCCCCTCCACTACCAGGTGTCGGCTGTCTCTTCCCTAGTGGGGAACATCTCCACCTCACACGCGTTTGCTCCACGCCGAGTCTCTTCCAGGGAGGACAGTCGTGGGCGACAGTGGCTCCTCCTCGCTCCCGGTGCCCCATACCCTGAGAACCGGTGGGGCGGCGCGCCGGGCAGCCCCGCGCGGAGGTCGCGCTGCCCTCGGAGGCGAATTCCTGTTGTGCCCCAGTTGGACGCGCACACACGCCCTCGGGCGTCTGGCGTCCCTCTCCCGCGGGCGCACGCGCGTCCCCTCCCGCGGCGGCCGGCGGGGGGCGGCATTGAGTCGCCGACGCGCGGCGAGGGCGCGGGACCCGCCCGCCAAGGCGCCGGCCTTTCACGCGGTCCCCGGGAGCCCCGCGCCGGTGCCCGCTGCCCGCACGCGAGCGGGGGCTGGGAGTGAAATAGTAAACAGTAAACAGTAAACACCAGCCTCAGAATGAAAATGAGTTGTCAGTTAGCATGTTATCTGCCAATGACAGTCCTTCCAGCCCTCAGGTGGCTTCGTAAGCTCTGGCGCCGGGGACTCGCGGAGAGCCCTGCGGGCGCAGCCGGCGGGAGGGCGCCCGGGGCGAGGGCGGGAGCGGGGACGCGGCTGGGGACCGGCCCCGTGCGGGAGCGGGGACGCGGCTGGGGACCGGCCCCGTGCGGGAGGGGGGGACGCGGCTGGGGACCGGCCCCGTGCGGGAGGCGGGGACGCGGCTGGGGACCAGCCCTGTGCGGGAGCGGGGGCTGCGGCCGCCTGGGTTGATGATGCCCAGGCGCGTCTCTCCCAGCCGGTGGCCAGGTGGCAGGTGCAGCAGCGTCACCTCGGGTGGAAGGCCGCTGGGAAAGCGTGGGTGAGGAGGTTTGGGAGGGTGGGGGGTTGGGGGGCTGAGGAGGCGCGGGGGTGGTGAGGGAGGTCGGCGGCTTGCTTAGAGAGAAACGTTAGCATTTTCTTCGTCCTCTCCCTGCCTCAACTGACCCGCTGGTGCCCTGCCATTCCCCTTGCCTGCCTCCGTGGTGCTGTCGCAGATTCCCTGGGGCACAATGTAAGGCTGCAAGTGACCCTGAATCCTTTCCTATTTGGCCAGAAGGGAGGGAGTCCTTTTACCTCCTTTTGTGTGCGTGTGTTTCCACACTGAGGACTCTGAGCCAGTCAGTGTTCGGGGCTCTGAGCCGGCCCTCAGCAGAGCTCTCGCAGAAAGCATGCTGAAGTCTGCCTCCGCCCGGTGCACAGGCTGCCAAAGTCACACCAATCTAAAAGGAGGATTCGACAGAGAGACCAAGAAGAGAACAGTAAACTGAGATGGAAGAGCCGGGGAAAGCAGGAGGCCGTCGCTGTGAGGTCCTCTTCCTTCAGCTGGATTAAATAATAATTCCATCCTTCAGTGAAGGTTCCTTGCTGCTACAGAAGCAGAATCTTTGCTGTTCCCCAGTGTGCTTTATTTCTTTACAGATAGTATTGATTCTTTCCTTTGGATGACTACCCTCAAATCCCCAATTGGTCTTGGTGTAAATGAAAGCCCTCTTGTTTGATAATCATGAAGACCATAAAATACCTACTGCTAGGTGATTCAGGTTGGAAATGAGGCGTTTCTTCTGGCCTATAGGAAGTGATGCATATGGCTGGTGGTATCAGATTTCTGCCTGGCACAGGCAAAGGAAATGTTTGTAACTAGTCTACAAACTCAAAGCATATTTAAGAATACGTACTCGAATTTTTTTCTTTGAATTAAAATATCTTGAAAAAATTCCTGTTGTTTAAAAATGTGTCATTGTTGACTCATTACAGTGGTGGGACATTAAGTGAGTCATTAAATCTCTCCTTGTTACTAGGGGAATGGTGGTGGCACAGAGATTTGTGGTCAGAGGGAACTGGGTCTGAAACCCAACTCTGCCATTCACTAATTTTATTATTTTAACTATTTGAACTTGTCTGAACTCATCTGAATGGGAGTAACAATAGTAGCTGCCTCATCATGAATGCAAATATATATTAAGTAAGATAATGTATATAAAATAACTGCAACCTTGTTCGGCTCTCCATAATACTAGCCTTCCTTCTTCTTCCTGTTTCTTCTTTTCTTTCTCCTTTTCTTTTTGCTCTTCCTTCCTCTTCCTCTTCTTCCTCTTCCTTCTTCCCCCTTGCAAAGACCATAGATAAATATTAAGACAAATGGAGACTGACCCTGTAACCTTAGTTGTATACAAACTCGCTTAAGAAAAGTCACAGCATTTGGCAAATGGATTATATGTGTATGTCATGTGTGTGTATACATACACATAGTTATTTTCTGTATTTTAATTCTGTGTTTATTCATATGTTGAATACTGGCCCAATAGCCAATATTTTGGCTTATATATTAATATATTTCTACACATAGGGGTAGGTAGGCCAACAGCTAACATTCATTCTCTCTCCCTTCTTTCCCCCTCCCTCTCTCCCTCTCCTGGAGAGGAATTTGTAGAAATAAGTATTTTATGAGCTGAGTACTACCTGCTCTCACAAAGCTCTTTTGTGAAGCCCAATTCACAAATAATACTTCACTTATTCACTTAGTTTAGTTAGTTACCTTTGTACAGAATGTCAGGATTAGACAAGATTTTGCTCATCTCATCCACATTCCATCTGATAATTTTTGGTACTTCTGACGCTTGCCTCTACTCTACTCCCCAGTGTAGGACAGGTAGCTGCCAGTCTCTGCTGATGACATAACTCCAGAGTCAGCCCGGTTCTCCATGTGATGGTTTCAGAACGTCTGTTTTTATTTTGAGCTGAGCTCCATTGGCCTTGATCCTGCGTTTTGAAATTTCCAAATTTGCAAGCGGCCGTCTTCCCCTAATCCTTTCCACCCTAGTTGCTATTTTCCTCAAGAATTTTTCCTATAGCATAGCTTTTCGAGAGTATAGGTCTCACCTCTGGATTATAAACCCACGCTTGCCCTCTTTGGAACTCTCACAATGGACAGGACACTGGCCTTGCCACGAGCAGTGGGCCTCACTTGAGTCTCACTGGCCGATTGAGAATTGTCACCAGAGAAGCAGAGGAGGGAAAAATGTCTGTCTCTTGCCATCACAAATAAAGCATGTGCAGGCAAGAGTGCCTAGACCACTCAGTAAATATGTCACCTGTCATTTGTCTAGCCTGTCTCTCCTCGCATTGAGCTGCCAAAGCTGAGACGTGCAGGCCTCTCACACTTGTCTTGTCAACTTCAATTTATGAGAATAAAACTCAGATTAGAGGTGAAAAGGGGGAAACAGAAATGCACCTTCTTTCATGCCAGGAGTAATTGCTCCTTGCTGGTTGTTCTGATCTAGTGATGTTTTCACAGAGCAAGTGGATATATCTTTCAAATCTTTTAGACATTTTTTGAATGGACATTCTTATTATTAAAATGAACAATATGGGAGTATCCACCCAAATAAATTAAGGTGAAGAGTTGAAACATTTTACCGAAGTATGTAAATTAATAACATTCTTTGTTTGAATTACCTAACTAGATGAGTTAAATTACTTCTCGTCAGCTGTTCACATATCAATTCTCAATTTTTCTTTGTGTGTGAGCATAATCTTCAGATTTGAATCAATTTGAAATTCTAAGAAACAAGGGGGAAAAACCTATCACAGTCACCAGAACAAACCAGAAGCCATAATCTCAATTCTGAATTACAGATATTTTTAAAAATCCATCCACTGGAGTAAAGACGTTGGGGTTGGCATGTATTTGGCATGAAAGGAGCCTCTTCCAATCTGGTAAGTACAAAGATCCATTGTATTGTTTACATCTCACAACTAGCTTTAAACTCATCGCTTCGAACATGGGAGGACAAGATGAGAGGAACCCTCGACTCACTGGCTCTGGCCAGGCCAGGTCCTTGGGGAAGTATCTTGCCTGTGTCCCCAGCCTTTTCAATTACCAACCTTTCCCCCTGGGCAAGTCATACAAGTGCTCGTGGCTGCTAGAAACAACTGTGCTTGGTGAACATGGGCAGAGTTATGATATATTTTCCTCATGTTACATTTCACAGTGTTCAATGCACACGGCTAGCGCGCCTCTTCTCCATTCATTTGCTCTCATAATAATCCTGTCAAATTCCTCCTTCCAGTTGAGGACACTGAGGCACAGAAAGGTTAAATAATCAGTGGGAATTCCTGTCCTGGGTTAGGGGATGGGCTTCTACCGCAACACGTTTTCTCAGACCTCTTGCTGTCATTGTGCAGTTTGAAATGCTTCCTTCTCTGTTTTGCAGGGGCAGCGTCAGCAATGCTCTGCTTGGTTATTTATGTGTGAAGGCTGCCGTCACCATCAACATCACTTCTAAAATCTTCGTTTTCCTGCAAAACACTGCCTTATTGAAAAAAAGTTACATGCACAACACTTCAGATTTTTATTAGCTGAATTTTGTATATGAAATATATTTTTTAAAAGAGGGAAGAGTATCACTCTAAGTCAAGAAAATAAATATCTCTGTATAAATCCATGAGCCTCATATTCTAGGTTTAACTTATATTTAGTAATAGTAAGGATTGAATGGAGTTCTAACTGCTATAGAAAAGGAGGAAGGGGATACAATTAGTAGTGGAAGGCAGGACACAGTCTCTGAGAAAGGACTCCGAGAAATGAGGGCCCCCCCCCGGAATGCTTTGTGAGGGTTGTCCGTGAACTCCACCCCTATGCACAGAAGACGCCTTCTGTAATATCCTCTTGTTGGAGAAGACTCACACTCCCAAGAGAGTGATTATGACTTTGTGAATGGTGTGCAAGAAACACACAGCATGGTGAAATAAATAAAATATATTCAAGTTAGAAAGACTGTTCTTGAAGGATCACAATTGCAGCAGGCAAAAATATTAGTTTTGGTCCTAGAAGATATGTGGCACAGAATCAAATGAGGGATGTGTCGATTTCCAGGTATATTCATGTTCCAGTGATGCTAGCTGACAAAGAGCATTGAGTTGAGGGTACCCCCACCCTGCCATGCTGGCAGAATTTCACCAGCAACGTCACTTAACTTTATCTGTAGTTTGCTATGTCTGTTTGCATAAATGCACATGTAAATAAATATTAGCATTGTGAATTGTACACTGAATATTCATCATGGCACTGTGTGAAGTCAATCTTACCATCAACATGATTGTGGGTTCTTTATAAAGTCAAAGTTAAAAGCACCCTTTAGGTTTTATTTTGGGGACATAGCTGAACTAGGTAGGTAGACTTAACTCACATTTGGGGTTACCTTCCCAGTGACCAAGCTGATCAGGTCAGGTCAGCAGCATCCCTTGCTGAAATAGGACTTTGTTCTACTGGGCGTGCCCCCTTTATACAATGGAGAGCTGTTCAGGGGAGATGAAAAGACGGAACAGAAGGGGCATTGTAAGTTCATGAGAGGGGAAGTGAATCACGTGTTCCCAATGCAAACCTCAAAAATGGTTTGGGGACAGATCTAACCATAAGCAAGGGCTTTAAATATCCAGACCTCAGTTTGAAGCCTCATTCAATGAAAGCAGAGCAGTTGATAGATTTTCCACTTGTTTTGATGGCAGTTCTATCTCTCAAAAGTTAGATGAAGATACAATGGGTATTGCTATGTGGAACAAGTTCAGATCAACAAGGGGAGCTCTTAGTAATTATAAAAACCTGAGGTGTAAAAGAGAATGTCATCTGAACCACAAAGAAATTTCTGAGCATAGCAGTTAGATTAGGCACACATGAATTTAGAAATTCAATTTTCAAAATATCCTGTGTAGATAGGTATAATCCCATTTATTTCTTGTGTGAGTTTCCTTTCTATCACTTTCTGTTTTACCCTCTGGAAATTACTCCATATTCTCAAATAAAAGGTATGACAAAAATAACACATGAAAAGACAAAAAAGTTGGAGAAGTACTCATTTCCTGTTTTCCACCTAAATTTTTTTTCAGGTATGAGAATCCTATTGGAAATGGTAAGACTGACTACCAGAAAAGGGACTCAACATTAGATCAGCGATTATAAAAGTGAGCCTGTTATGGTTTACACATTTTTAAGTCTCTGGCCCAAATGGATCGTATCATAGGAAACTGAGAAAAAACTTACATTCGACTGGAGCAACATTATCAGACGCCTCTGGGGGGCGCTGGATTGTGATCCAGGGGCCTAGCAAAGTGGGGATTCTCAAAAGAGAAAAATCAAAACCATGTGCCTTGAACCGCTGAGCCTATATGTATATTAAGCAATATTCTAGACACATATTTAGAAGATAGTTTTAAATGGGGAGTTTTTGAGCACTCAAAGTCAGGAGCAGTGATCTTGAGGATTCAACACTGGCTACTAAGAATGCCATGCCACACTTTATTCCTTTCTTTATTCACTGGGTCATGAATGGATGTGCAAGGGGTACTTGGAGTTCAGCAAGGTGTTTCGCATATTCCTCACTTATGTGGACCGGCTCACAATGTTGTCGGCTGCATCAGTGACTGCTTGAACGCCCATACTCCTTCTCTGTCCCAGCTGGGGGGATGCTTTTGTCATGACTTAAAACTGGATGTTGGTGGCATGCTTATCAAATCTGTGGTGACATGTAGA
Organism: Mirza zaza; assembly: GCA_008750895.1. Lineage (NCBI taxonomy): Eukaryota > Metazoa > Chordata > Mammalia > Primates > Cheirogaleidae > Mirza > Mirza zaza. The sequence goes on from VSMD01013977.1 coordinate 161,584, forward strand.
AGGACAGTTAATGTCCTACATGATGTTATCTATAGTAATAAGAGAAAATATTAAACAGCTAGCAAGGTGGTATCAATAGAAAACAAGTAAAAACCCAGGTCTTACCCTTACCTACCCCTCTTCACCTACAATTATAAATTGCAGGATACTAGGGAGGAAGTCTAACAATGGCATGCAACAGACAGACTTGTAACTTTTAGTTGACTGAGAGATTAATAATGGGAGAACTAATGAGATACAGGTTTTTAAAGACTATTTCAAGTGTAGAATTTGGGTGTCTAGAAGCACAGTTAATATAAGTGTGGTGTCCAGAACAAGGGAGCCAGCTCGTGGGCCCATCTCTCCTGTGACAGTCAGACCTACTGAAACTAGACTTCCCTGTCCTGTTTTGAACACTATATTTTTAGAGAGACACTGATACACAGGTGTGTATGTTTGGAATGACCAAGAAATATAGATGTTTAATCAAGAAAAAAGAAGACTGATTAGTGTATACGCCTGCACGTATGTACATGTGTGTCATATTTGGTTCCCAAATATGGGAAGGGTCACCCTATGGAAAGAGGACTGTAAATACCCTGTGTGATTCCAGGAACATTCCAGTTGCAGCTCAAATGTCACCTCCTCAGAGGCTCAGAGGAGCTGTTTACTGCACCTGTAGAAAGCAGCCCCTCCCCCAGACACCCCCATCCTGTTTAATTTCCTCCATAAACACTTAGCATTAGTTGAAACTTTTGTTTGTATGTTTTCTTCCTTCCTTCTCTTTAACCACTCAAATAGAATCTATATGAGTCAAGGATCGTTTCTTTCCTGTTTAGTGCTGTATCCCAGGTGCCTAAGCTAATATGTTGCATATGGTAGCTACTTAATAAATACTAGCTGGAAAGGAATGAAAGAAGGAAGGAATGAAGGAAGGAAGGACAGATGGAAGAAGAAAGGAACAGAGTAAGAAAAGAAAGAAAGAAAGAAAGAAGGAAGGAAGGAAGGAAGGAAGGGAAGAAAGAAAGAAAATGAATGAATTCCAATGAGCAAAAGTAGAAGCACTGCACAGAGTTATTGGGAGACTGATTTTAATTTAACACGAGGTGGGATGCTCTAATAATTACACTTGTCTGGTGTTGGAATCAGTTCTTTAGGGAAACAGTTCCCTCTAACTGGATATTTTCAAAGAGAATATTATGGCCCAGGACTAGAATAAGAAATGGATTCAATGACCCCTGCAATTTATTCTGACCTTGAGATTAAACTAAAAATGTATTTTATATTTAAAATTTGTCCTCCTCTTATAGGAATTCAGTATTCTATAACATCAACCAAGCCTTATCAGCGTCAACCATGTGGATTTCGTACTGCGGCTATTAAGAAGGCAGCATAGCTGCAGGTGAAGGGAAGAGGTAGGAATGTGACCATGTTCAGAATCTGTGACTGTCACGCTGCTAGAAATCCCACTTCTGAGTAGCTTTGAGAAAGTCACTTTTAACTATTTGTTTTTGTTTTTTTCGTTTGAGAGAGGCAAATATTAATACCTTCCTTATAGATATATTGTGAGACCTAATGAACTATTTTAAGAGTCTTCCTGTGATCTTTAGATGAAAGACACCTGATAAAGGCCAAACAACTCTCTAAAGACACTTCCCTGGTAAATGTCCCCAGCATAGCACCTGGCCGTGTGTGTGTGTGGGGGTGGGGGGCGGGACATGGGTCAGAGTGATGACACTAGTTAGTATTTATCAGACATGTACCGTCTCTGGGCTCTGGGCTGTGTGCTTCACTACATTATCTTGTTAATATTCACAACAACCCTATGAAGTAGATAGTTTCTCCATTTCAGTGACGAGAATACCAAGGCTTAGTGGGGTAAAGTTACTCTTGCAAGACCGCAGAGCTAGGAAGAGGCAGAGTTTTATTGGAGTCTTGTTTGTGCTTATTTCAAAGTTGTACTCTGTCTTACAGCCCATGGGCTCATTAGAGCGAGAAATCAAGGCCTTAGGGAGGGCTGTGTGCTCCTGTGACAGACAGGACACACGTGTGGCAGGGATGGGGGGAAGGCAGGAGAGAGGGGATGAGTCCACTTTGGGAGTTGGAGGGGCCCCTTGCTGGTGTCTGACATCTAACAAGTGGTTCACAAATATTTCCTGAAAAGTGTAGCTTCCAATTCATGTGCGTTTCCCTCACTAAAGGTGACCCAGTTGAGTATAAGGCTCTTTCCTTGCTGATTTTCAGATCTAAGATCTTTAGGGTTGTCGTTTGTTACAGTTGAAGGAATGAGCTGGAGAGCTTTGCAGGAGGGGACAGATTCGAGACGAACATCCCAACCTTCCCTCCCCTCTGTGTTTGGTGGACAGGCCAGGGAGACTCCTCATTCCTTCATTCTATTTTACCTCATTCCTTCCGCTTTCTTTTCTATTTCTTTTTCTTCTATTGGTTGGCATGGGGTTAAGATTATCTGAATGTTTTAGCTCAGACTGCTACAACCAATTACTGTAGAGTGGGTGGCTTACACAACAAACATTTATTTCTCACAATTCTGCAAGTGCCAAGGTCAAGGACCAGCAGATTTGGTGTGTGGTGAGGGCCTGCTTCCTCCTTTGTAGGCAATTGCTTCTTGCTGTGTCTTCACAGGGCACAGAAAGCAAACAATACTTCTCAAACGTTTGAGAAGACGATAACGTTTGAGAAACGTTTGAGAAAACGATACATATTTCTTCTTATAAGGGCACTAATCCCATCAGGAGGGCTTCACCCTCCTGGATGCATGTAAACCTAATTACCTCCTGTCTCAGTCTGTTTGTACTGCTATAACAAAATATCACAGAATGGATAATTGATAAATAATAGTAATTTATTTCTCACAGTTCTGGAGGTGGGGAAGTCCAAGAGCAAGGTGCCAGCCAGTTGGTTGTCTGGTGAAGGCTGCCTTCTGCTTCCCAAATGGCACCATGTCCTCACCTGGCAGAAGGGGCGAATGCTGTGTTCTCACCTGGCAGAAGGCCAAAGGGCAAAAAGGTCTGGCTAGTTCCCTTCCTCCCTTTTATAAGGTGCTAATGCTACTTCTGAGGGTGGGGTCCTCATGGCCTAATCACCTTTCAAAGGCCCCACCTCTTAGTACTGTTGCATTCGGGATTGTTTCAACATAAATTTTGGAGAAACACAAACATTCAACCCATATCACCTCCCAAAGTCCCTACTTCAAATTACCATCATGCTGGGGATTACGGATACAATATGTGGATTTTGGAGGGACACTCACATGGCGAATGTGAAAATGGTGAATACTAAGAGTAGGAATGTTAAGGCCAGGAATAAATTGTACTAACCACCGAAGCATTTTCCCTGTGCATAGTGCATAGATAATGGGCAATAACAAGTCCAGTATTCGAGCTATCCCCAAGAAGCACTTGAACAGATTTGCATGTTAGAATTGCCAGTTCAAATGTTCAAATATGGACTTCTGATGCCTAATCAAGCAGCTGCCATTAAAATTTGAAATCTCACTGTCCGCAGGGAAGCAGTCACGATGGTGTGCCAAATGGCTGTCTTCGGAGGCTTTTTGAAAATGTTTACAAGTGGGATGAAAGAAATGGCTCTCCCAGATGGTGGCTGCATGAGAGGGATTTCTCCAGGGTTAGAGGGTGTGAAGAAAATCACAAGTGCTGTTTTGTTTTGTTGTCAGCAGCTGGCAAGGTAGACAGGAAAATAAAATCCTCTAATAATGAGAATGAAAACAAATGGGAGGGCAGGTTTGCCCCACAGCGGGAGAGCCGAGAGACTGGGACCAAGATGCAGCCAGCTCGCAGGTCTCTGAGCCAGCCCCGGGGAAGGTGCCTGGTGGCCTCGGGTCTGGGCTGGAAGGCCGGGGTTGCCTAGAAACTCTGCGTGCTGCCTGCTGTGTGCGCGGCCCATCTGTCCCTGCACAGTGATGGTCCAGGGCTCGTCCTGTGGCTCAGGTAGTCTCAAGGACACTGGGGGAAGGGGGAATGTAGGGAGGCCACCTGGCAGGGTCTAGAAACTGGTGTCCTGGGAGCATTTTCATGCAATATTGCACCAATACTATTAAATGTGGAAAATAGTCCTTTCCAGGTGCTTCGGAGGCATTTTTAAGCTAGATCTCTAGGTTTTTAACAGTGAATGTCCAGGGAGCTGAAAAAAAATCTATAAATCAGACACGACTTTGTTCTTCCCCACAAAGAAAAGAAAGCAAAAAAGGAAAGCCAAAGCAGCAATTACCAGAGGCTGGGCATTGTTCCTGCTTTTGTTGCCTCTTTTCTACAGTTTGGTCTTTCTTCCCCTTTGGTGCTCTCAGCTGTTCACGATATTAACATGAAACCCGAGATGCCTTTTTTGTTGTTTTTTTCCTGGTGGAGAATGCCATTTTATTTTTTAGGCAGGCAGAAATTGATTTTTTGTCTGCTGTGAATGAAGCTGAAATGAAAGTGGCTCTATTCAATAGCAAAATCAAATTCAATAGAGGTAACATCTTTTCTCTGCAAAACATTACAATTCAAAAATCAGAAATGGCCACGACATCATTCTTGCCTTTAAATTGTAGCTACTGAGGCTTATGAAGGTACTATATCGTTTTTGGTTTTTTTTTTTTTTTTGATGGGGAGGGAGGAGAAAAAGGTTGTTCTGTTTTAACATATGGTTTAACCTGACCAAACACACACACACACACACACACACACACACACACACACACACACACCAAAATAAAATAAACAAACAAATGCCAAAGCAACGCCAAAAAGTTTGTCATGAAATTTAGAATCATCGTGGTTGGGAGCACACATGGGTCTAATAGTCCTTTGTTCAAGTTCAGGATTAATTAGCTCCCTAGCCATAGACAAGTTGCTGAACATGGTCTCTGAGCCTCTGTTGCTTTATCTGTCAGATAATAATGATAAAGCCTTCCTCACAGGCAGGTTGTGATGATTTAAGCAGAAGTATCTCCTTAAGAACGGCACAGCAAAGAACGTAAGAACTGTAAAGTTCTTAGCACAGTGCAGCGCACAGTCAGTGCTACACACATCTTAGCTGTTGTTATTCATCATTTCCTTGGAAAGTCAGCTGTGGAGGAAGAAAAAAGAATGTGAAAAACAGAGAAAGCACATGCCGTCCAGTCCAGCTGATGCTAATTATCCTCACATCCATTCAAGGTGCTCAGCAGGCTCTCTGAGCACGCGTGTACACGTGTGGGTGCATGTGTGTGTGTGTGCGCGCGGGTGTGTGGTGTAGCACAGGTGCTTAGATGGTGAAGGAGAACCAGAGGCTGCAGGACTTTGGGCTGCGCAGGCCCACACAGAAGTTGTCAGAAACAGGAAGTACACGTTTTTGAATAAACCTCACACACTGAGCATGAAAAGGCTAAGTGTGGCTTGTGGCTTGTGAGTGTGTAGAAAAGCCCCCAGGATCTCTCTCCTAAAGGATGCACTCAGCACCTCCATAATGTCTTGGTTGCTTGCAACCTACAAGGACTGTTTCCCTGCCGCAGGGTTCTCTGCACGGTTTGACAAGACAACCCACAAGAAAATAACCCTCCTCTCTGCTTGAGTCTGCCAAAGGATGGCAACTATTAATTAGCACCACAGTATCTTCTTATAAAGGTAACACCAGGGATCTATGCTTCCCTTACTGAAACCCTCACACGCTTTGGGGTAAAGCTCTGATTGGCCTCTAATGGTGACTGTTCAGCTGTTCTGTAGACATTAACTTATTTCATGCCACTAGGAACAGTTCCCTTAGTTTAGAATAAGACTTTCAATGGAAGGAAACCAGAATATTTCACACCAAAATATACCTCTTTGGCATATTTTGATATGGCCACGCAAAGGGGCTGCAAACCACTGGCACAGCTCTGGACAGCTGTCTTTTCTAGGGAGATCTGCCTCTGGAGAGAAAATCCACATATGTGAACCATGCAGCCAGGCTTTCTCTGGGGCTCTCCTTACCTGGATCTAGAAAAGATGAACTCACAAGAAAACAAGACTGAAAATCTGACACTTTTAAAGGTCTGGCAGAGAGACTTACTAGAGGCTCCCATCTATCCTTCCAGAGTCCTGCTGCCTGAGGGATGTTATCTGCACATCAAAGACCTGTGCCAGGCTTCCCTCCCACCCTCGCCCCCAGAAGCCCTGGCACCTTTTCCTCACGCTATAAAGCTTCATCTTCTGGCCCCTTCTTTGAGTCTCATACTTTGTGTCTGGCTTCTGTGTCCCTGTGCATGTTAATAAATTTGTATACCGTTTACCACTGTTTTTTGCCTATCTTTTGTCAATTCATTTCAATAGACTTAGACTCAAACCCTCAGAGGGAAAGTTTGAACTTCCTCACACAAGACAGTTTCCAAAAGTTAATATGATTTAAAGAGGATGTGTGTCTGTATATTTTGTTTTCTTTTTGAAAACAAAATATTTCTTTGTTTTCTTTTTGTTTCTTTTCTGAATATTACCAAGTATTTGATAAATATTTACAAGGCCCCTATGCTATGACTTTGATAATTAGCAATACTAATTGGAAGGAAGACTTTTGTTTAAAAGCTTCAAAAAGATATATCTGCCATGGATTTTTAAAAATACTATTCTTAAAATGTCAGCTTACCTGTGATAAAAATCTCTTTAGAATTTATGAAGAGGAAACAGGAAAATAAAAATTGGCCATGCTACTTACTCCTTAATTTTGATTTAGGGCAGCATAAAACTCTCAATATACCTGTTCAGTGCCCAGGCACTGATAAAGTTTCCAAACAGTTTTCTAAAAAGGGGAGTCAATGATTCTGCATTTTAGGGAAAGAGGCCCCACACTGCAGAGCTCCATGAAGCACCTTGGAGAGTTTTTCTCTGACTAGGGGAGGAAAGCAATGCATGGGGATTTCAAACTTCATAAATGCAAATAAGCCTTTTAACTGACTTTCTTTTAGGTTTTACTCCTCTTATTATCAGAGAGCTTAAAAAACCGGTGCTGAAGTCAGGGCTCAGGTAGATACACTCTCTAGTTTGTTCCAATCGCCTTCCCAGGTTGAATACTCCTAGATTATGACCCTTAGTGAGTAGGGGCTCTCTCTCTCTCTCTTTTTGCATAAAACATATCAATGTAATGCTAAGTCCACACATATACAATCAAATGATTTTTAACAAAGGTCCCAAAACAATTTAATGGGAAAGGAAAATCTCCTCAACTGATTGTGTTGAGGTAACTGAATATCCATGTGGGAAAAATAAAAAACCCAGCCCCATCTCATGCCATACACAAAAATAAATTGAAGATGGATTAGACCTAAATGAGAAACCTAAAATGATAAAGCTACTGGAATAAAACACAGGGCTCTCTTTACAACCTTGAGGTAGGTACAGATTTCCTAGAGAGGACACAAAAACTATAAACCATTAAAGAACAAACATTAATAAATTAGGCTATCAAAATCAAAAACCCATATGCATTAAAAACAGCATCAAGAAAATTTACAGGCAATTCACAGACTGAGAAAAATAATCCACAACACATATATATGACAAATGGCTTGTCCCTAGTATATAAAGAACTCCTGCAACTCAGTAATAAAACAGCCAACCAAATAAAAGATGGACAAAAGATTTAAACACTTCTTAAAAGATGATACATAAATGACAGTAAGCATATGAAAAAGCATATAATATCGTTCAGGAAATGCAAATTAAAACCACAATGAGATTGCACCACACACACACTAGAATGGCTAAAATGAGGGAGAATGTGGGCCAACTGGAAATCTCACACATTGCTAGTGGGAGTGCAAAATTGCACATCCTGTTAAGAAGTTTCTTAAAAGTTAACATACATCTAACATATAACCTAAGTATCCCAAAGAAATGGAAACAACATGTAAAGAATGTTTATAGCAACTTTATACATAGTAACCCCAAACTGGAAACATCTTGCATGCCCAACGATGGACTGGATAAACAAAGTGTGGTATATTCATATAATGCTACACTGCTCAGCAATAAAAAGTAACACAGTATTGATATATACAACAACTGAGATGAATCTCAACAACATTATGCTGAGTAAAAGAAGCCAGATCTCCCAACCCCTCAAAACTACATATTGTATGATTCCACTCATATAAAATTCTAGATGAGGCAAAACACTCTTTCATAGTGATGGAAACTAGATAAGTGGTTACCTCTGGAGGACGGACTGGGAAGGGTCAGGGACACTTTTCAGGGCAATGGGAGTGCTCTGTGCTTGGATGTGCATTTTTTAAGACTGACTAGACAGTACACTTAAGGTTAGCATTTCACTGTGTGTAAAGTAAACCTCAATTAGAAAAAGAAAGTTAAAATGAAAGCCGAAGCCAAAAGAATGCCAAATGGTCATTGGTAGCAAAAGAGAGCTTTGTCTGGCAAGAGAGCTTTGTGCTTGCTCCAGGCACAGGATAGAACTGTGGATAATGAAGGCGCTTGATGGCCTAGGGGGCAGGATAGAGCAGCCCTCATTGTCCTACCCAAAAGAGACAGCAGCAAAATGAGACTGGGCCAGGGGTGGGGCAAAGAGTAGCAAATAAAGCAGATCCAGAGAAAGATCCTGCTTGAAATGGATCCTGAAAGACTGAATGATGATGGTGAGAGTAATAAAGAAATGTTTGCAACAGCACGTGGAAGGGATGTGCTAGTAATAAAATTGATTTCTTTATGCTCCGAGGCTGTGCTTACGACTGACATTGTTGGGCAGAACCAGGTGTTTAGGGGAGGCGCCCTCAAACTACGGCCCATGGGTCACATGTGGGTGTTTTTGCCCATTCGTTTTTTTACTTCAAAATAAGATATGTGCAGTGTACATAGGAATTTGTTCATAGTTTTTTTTAAACTATAGTCTGGCCCTCCAACGGTCTGAGGGACAGTGAACTGGCCCCCTGTTTAAAAAGTTTGCAGACTCCTGGTTTAGGGGATGCTGAGCAAATGCTCACTAAATGCAGGTTCTTCTGGAGGGCCATCATTTCTACCTTTACCTACCTTACCTGCCTTAAACTTTTCTTCCTTGTTGAGCTAACTAGTCTTGGGACTGGCGTGATTAAGACCAAGCTGCAAAGACATGCTCAAGGAGGTCATGCTAGTAAAGTATGATGAAATGCATTATCCCAGAGGAAAACCCATGCAAAAACTATTGGATATGGTGAGATTTACTCCTTTCCTCCTGGTAAGCAGCTTTTAGACACAGCCTTTTGTCTCTATTAACCAAATTGAATTTGAACCAGAGAAAAGCACTTTTATTTCCTCAGCTTCCTGAGCTATCTAGTCCTTCCTACTGGGGTGGCTCTTTTTCAAGCACCCAGATCATTTATCATGAATGAAATTGCTCTCTGAGAATATGAAAGGCTGTAAGTCAGGACATGGACCTAAATCAATTAGAGAAACTCAAGGGTTCATGCTTTTAATTTATTGCCAGAAGGAGAGGGGATGACTGGTGTGATACTCCTCTGGGGCTTTGTCACGTGTGCAACAGAAAGGAAATGAACAGTGCCCTGAACAAAAACCGGAGAATGCAAGAGCAAGGAGACATCAAACCATTGTCTATACCCAGGAAAGGAATTTTGAGTGGTTAGGATCAGCTTCAGTTTCCTCTGCATTCTTTGACAATTTGAGGGAGGCTCTCAGAATTATTTATAGTTCCTTTCCATCTGGAGTTAGGTTCTTGCAGATACCAGAAGTGGCTGACACTTCCTCAAGATGAATTTCTGATTTCACCACTCACTGTAAGTAGGGCCAAGGGCTGATGCATGCCCATTTTTTCTCTAGCCTCAGTTGCTCTGCTAAAGGAGCAAAGGACAGATTAGGTCTTCTGAAGAGGCTGGAATGGCCCTGTGTAGACAATTTCTTGGATTCATCTGGATTTTAACCTTGAATTTTTTAAATGCATATTGATTACAGAAATTAATTGCACTGTCTCCAGAATCAGTGTCAATATTAAGTCAATAAGCCACTAAAAAGAAAAAAGTTGCTGAAATCAGTATCTGATTTATGAGGAATATTTTTTTATTTAGCTTTTATTTTACCCATTATGATTCCTTACTATGTAAAGGAATCCATGTTTAGTATGTAAAACAAAACAAGCAGTCCCCCAAAACAAAAATTCCACCACAGTCTTCCTAGTGCCTGCCAACACCAGCAGCCCAGCAGAGCTGGAGGTCATGATTCCAGTAGCATAAGGAAAACAGAAAAAAGGGAAGAAGACTTACTTATATCTTTATCCTCAGGGCCTCTCCATATCCCCACCTACCCTTTTCTAAATTTTGTGCTTCTAGATGATCTCTTGACCTCTTCTACCAGCTTGATTTTCCCTCAGATAAATTAGTAACGAGGTGAAAATGACAAAAATGAATAATGTTTTCAGTGGGCATTTGCTTTTCAAAAGGGATTTGTTGAGCCCAGTAAAACGTTCAGAGGATAGAATTGACAAAGACCCTCTCTTTGACCAAAGTGTAGTCAGGCTCCTCTGAGTCCTCTTCTTAACTAGTGCTCAATCTTGGCCCCTGTTCTTGTGAGGCCTGTATAACCTGGTCTTAGCAAGAATCCTGTTAAGTCAGTTTAGTGAGAATCCTTCTCCACACTCCCTTGATATCTGATCACTCTGGCCTGCCTTCAGCAAGAATCTTTTTAAGTTGGTTTAGCAAGATCCTCCCAATCTTTTATGTTTCCATACACTAACCCCCAATCTGCTTCTTGGCTATGAATCCCCACTTGTCCTTTTTGTATTCAGAGTTGAGCCTAATCTCTTTCCTTTATTATGGTACTTTTAACACATTGCAGTAGTCTTAAATAAAACCTTTCCTGTTTTAATTAGTGTCAGAATAATTTTTTTTGAGATAGGGTCTTACTCTGTTGTCTGGGCTAGAGTAGAATAATTTTTTTAACAATATGAAAGCTACATGAGAGTAAGAGCTTTGTATTTCTGTTCTGCTAATGTATCCTCAGCACTGAAACTGTGCCAGGAATTCTCTCAGCAAAGATTTGTTGAAAACCAAGTACTGATACAAATGATCACATTTGGTTCTTCCATAAAAACACTGAGGTAAGTTCTTATTCCCATTTTATAGAAGAAGAAAATAAGCCTTAGATGGCTTAAGGGATTTATCGTTTTTATTTATCAGCTAGGAAGAAACATCCCTTGGAGAGATTGTTCTTCGTTCTGTCCTATGTTGCAAATAGCTTTTAATATTAATATATATGACTAAGAAATATCTTCAAGAGAGTGACATGAGCAAGATGGTGGAATAGGAGTGTCCAGCACTTGTCCTCTCACAGAAACATCAATTTGAACAACTATCCACACACAAAAATACCTTTACAAGAGCTAAGGAATCCAAATGAAAGATTATGGCATCTGGGTGGAGCACAGACATAAGAAAATACTCATTGAAGATGATATAAGAACAGTTTCATATTACCTGTGTCACCCCTCCCCAAACCCACATAGTACAGCTCAGAGAAAGAGAGAAAGACCCTCTATGTGGGGAAAGCAGAGTGAAGTATGTGCCTGACTTTACCATGATCCCTAGTACCAGGCCTGCCCCAGTAAGCCTCAATGTCAGGTTGGTCCCCTGGGGACCCAGGCTCCAAACCTGCTCCAGCACCAGGCCAGCACTCTCCACCACAACCCCAGGCTCCAGGCAGGGCTCCATAAGCCCAAGAACCAGGCCCAACCATTCAAAGACTCCAGCAGTAAGCACACTCATAAACCCCACCAGCCAGCTTGCCCAGAATCACTGGACAGTCTGACTGGTGGAGGACTGTTTAGCTGAAGCCAGTCTGTCAGCCTGTCTGTAAGTCCGTTTTGCTGAAGCCAGTCTGGCCTACTTCAAATGCAGACAGTGATGTAAGGCCACAAGGATCCCAAATAATCAGGGAAACCTGATGCCACCAAAAGAAAAAACAGACCTCTATAACCAATCCTAAAGAAATTGAGATCCACAAACTGTCTGAAAAAAGTTCAAAATAATTATCTTAAAGAAGTTCAGTGTACTAAGAGAGGACCCAGAAAAACAGCTAAATAAATATCAGGAAAACAACATATTAACAAAATTAGAAGTTTAGAAACCATACACAAGAACAAAGCAAAAATTCTGGAGCTAAAGAAAACAATGGCTGAGCTGAAAACTTCCATAAAAAGCTTCAACAGCACAATTGATCAAGCAGAAGAGAGAAGCAGCTAGCTCAAAGACAGGTTATTTGAAATTAGTCAGAGAAGCAAAAGGAAAAAAGAATGAATAAGAGTGAAGAAAGTCTACAGAACTTATGGGACACCATCAAGCAAACCAACATATGCATTATGAGAATCTAAGAGAGAGAAAAGAGAGCATTATGAGAATCTAAGAGAGAGCAAAGAAAGAGAAAAAGGAAATAAGCTTATTTAAAGAAATAATAATAAAAAACTCCTCAAATCTGGATTCATCACATGCAAGGGAACCATCCCCATAAGACTATCAGTGGATTTCTTAGCAGAAACTTTGCAGGCCAAGAGAGTGGAATAATATAGTCAAAGTGCTGAAAGAAAAACAATCTGCTAACAAAGACAAAATCCACACTTTCTCAGACAAACAAAAGCCGAGGGAGTTCATCACCTCTAGATCTGCTTTACAAAAAATGTTAAAGAAAGTTGTTCAAGTTGAAATTAAAGAATTAAATTAATAACATAAAAACATATGAAAGTATAAAACACACTGTAAAGGTAAGAATATAGTCAAATTCAGAATGCTATATTAAGGGTGGTGTATAAATCACTTTTCACTATAGTATAAAAGTTAAAAGACAAAACTATTAAAAATAACTATAGCTATGATAATCTGTTAATGGATACACAATGTATAAAAAATGTAAATTTGGATACCAATAATATAAAACATAGGGGAAGAAGTTAAAGTGTAGAATTTTTGGATGTGGTAGAAATTAAGTTGTTACCCACTTAAAACAGACTTTTATAACTATAAAATGTTTTATGTAAGCCTTACAGTAACCACAGATAAAAATCCTGCAGTAGATTTAAAAAAAGAAAGAAAGAAAAGCATATCACTACAAAAAATTATCAAATCACAAAGAAAGACAGCAAAAGAGGAAGAAAGAAATGAATGAATTACAAAACAGAAAACAATGAAGAAAATGGCAATTTTAAGTCCCTACCTATCAATAATTACTTTAAATGTAAATAGATTAAATTCTCCAATTAACAAACACAGACTAACTGAAAAGAAAACAAAACATGATCTGACTATATGCTGCCTACAAGAGAGACACATACCTAAAGAAAGCGAAGGGATAGAAAATATAGTCCATGGATATGATAACCAAGAGAGAGAAGGAGTACTTATATCAGACAAAATAGACCTTAAGTCAAAAACTTTCACAAGAGACAACAACAATCATTATACAATGATAAGGGGGGTAAATTCATCAAGAGGATATAACAATTGTAAATGTATATGCACCCAACATAGGGGAACCTAAATATATGAAGCAAATATTAACAAAACAGAAGGTAAAAGTGGTCAGCATATAATAATAGTAGGGGATTTAATACCTTAATTTAAAAAATGGATAGATAATTTAGGCAGAAAATCAATAAGGAAACAGCATATTTGAAAGACACTATAGACCAAATGAAACTACTAGACATAAACCATTCAACTATCCAACAACAGCAGGATACCCATTCTTTTCAAGTGCACATGGATCTCATTCTCCAGGATAGATCATATGTTGGGTCACAAAACAAATGTTAACAAATTTAAGAAGATTTAAATCTTAGCAAGTATACTTTTTGACCACAATGGTATGAAACTAGAAATCAATAACAGGAGGAAAATTGGAAATTCACCAATATCTGGAAATTAAATAACAAACTCTTGAACAAGTAATGGGTCAAAGAAGAAATCAAAAGGGGAATCAAAACATATCTTGAAACAAATGGAAACATAACATACCAAAACTTATGGGACATAGCAAGAGTAGTTTTACGAGGGAAGTTTACAGTGATAAATGCCTATATTGGAAGAAAAAGAAAGATCTCAAGTAAGCAACCTAACTTTACACTTCAAGAAACTAGAAAAAGAAGGATAGATTGTGCTCAAAGTCAGCAGAAGGAAGGAAATCATAAGGATTAATACAGAAATAAATGAAACGAAGACAGAAAGATAATACAAAACATCAATAAAACTAAAACTAAGAGTTTTCTGAAAAAATAAACAAAATTTACAAACCTTTAGGTAGATTACATAAGAAAAAGAGAGAAGACAAAAATAAATAAAATTATAAATGAAAGAGGAGGCATTACAACTGATATCACAGAAATGCAAGGGATTGAAAGAGATTACTATAAACAATTATATACCAATAAATTTGATAACCTAGAAGAAATGGATAAATTCCTAGAAACATACAACTGACTAAGGTAAGACTAACTTAGGAGGAAATACAAAGCCTGAATAGACTAATAATGAGTAAGGAAATTGAATCAGTAATCAAAGACAATTAACAGAGTAAAGAGACAACTTACACATTGGAGAAATTATTTGCAAACCATACATCTCATAGGGGTTAATATCCAAAATACACAAGGGACCCAAATAACTTAATAGCAAGAAAAGAAATAACCTTGTTAAAAGATGGGCAAAGGGCCGGGTGCTGTAGTGTCTCATGCCTGTGATCTTCGCACTCTGGGAGGCTGAGGCATAAGTATTGTTTGAGCTCAGAAGTTCTAGACCAACATGAGCAAGAGCGAGACCCCATATCTACTAAAAAAAAAATAGAAAGAAAATAGCTGGACAACTAAAAATATATGCAAAAAATTAGCCGGGCATGGTGGCACATGCCTGTAGTCCCAGCTACTTGGGAGGCTGAAGCAGAAGGATTGCTTGAGCCCAGGAGTTTGAGGTTGCTGTGAGCAATGCTGATGCCACGGCACTCTAGTCTGGGCAACAAAGTGAGACTCTGTTTCAAAAAAAAAAAAAAATGGGCAAAGTACCTGAATAGACATTTCTATGTAGAAGACATACAAATAGCCAGCAGGTATATGAAAAAATGCTCAACATTAGTAATTACCAGGGAAATGCAAACCAAACCCACAATGAGATGTCAACTCACACCTGTTAAAATGGCTATAAGCAAAAAGGAAAAAGATAACAAGTGTTTGTAAGGATACAGAGGAAAGTGAGCCCTTGTACACTGTTGGTGAATATGTAAATTGGTGTACGTATTAAGAAAAACAGTATGAATATTCCTCAAAAGTCTAAAAATAGAATTACCATATAATCCAACCATTTCACTTCTGGGTATGTATACAAAAGAATTGAAATTTATATGTTGAAGAGAAGTATGCACTTCAATGTTCATTGCAGCATTGTTTACAATAGCAAAGACATGGAGTCAACCTAAGTGTTCATCAGTGAATGAATGTATAAGGAAAATGTGTTGTATATACACAAAAGAATACAGTTCATCCTTCAAAAATAAGGAAATTCTGTCATTTCTGAAGACATGGATGAACCTCAATGACTTTATGCTAAATGCAATAAGCCAGACACAGAAAGACAAATACTACATGTTCTCACCCATATGTGAGATCTTATGAAGTGGAACTCACAGAAGCAAAGATTAGAATGGTGGTTTTCAGGGGCTTGGGGTAGGGGAGATGGGGAGATATTGGTCAAAGGGTACAAAATTTCAGTTATGCAGCATGAATAAGTTCTGGAGATCTAATGTATAGCATGGTGACTATAGTTAAAATAATAGTAATATATTTTATAATTGAATTTACTAATAGAGTAGATTTTAAATGTTCTCACCACAAAAAAGGTAACTATGTGAGGTGATGGGTATGTTAATTAGCTTAATTGTGACAAGCATTTCACATTGTATACATATATCAAAACATCACATTGTATACCTTAAACATATACAATTTTTACTTGGCAATTATACCTCAATAAATCTGGAGAAGAACAGAAAGCAAACACAATTCTATAGTCACAAACTAATTTCTGATTAAAAAAAGAAATAACTTTAACGAAGATTAACAATATACAAATATTAGGACAATAGCTATGTTTATTGAGAGCTTTTTACATGTGAGTATTGGAGTGTAGAGAATATTAGCCCAAAATATGGTGCTTTGATATGCTGAGCACATGTGCATTAAAGAAAATTGCAAGATCTTGGCAGCTTCCTCATAACTAAGGACTTTTCAGCCTTTCCTTGTTTCTCCTTCCCAAGCACAGGGAAGGGCTCTCTCTGGAAGTTCCCTTATCTGACTGAGGAAAGCTACCTTCTGAAAGAAATTCAATTGTCTCAAGACCCTGTCCTTAAGAATCTCATCAAATAATCAAGAAAGATTAACCAGAAGAAAGACTAAAAGTCATTACCACACCCAGACAGACTTTTCATTATTCTTCTGAGGGAAGAATAATTTCTCAGAGAAATTACCCCTCACCTTCCTGCCACCTTGCCCAGAGCTCAGAGGAACTGTATCCCAGGCCACTTCCTGTTCTTTGGGTTCATAAAATTACTCCAAAAATAATTTATTACCCCTCAGAATTCCCTACACCTTCCACTTCCCTCTGCCCTAGGAATAAGATATTTCAGCCTCAACCACCTGCCCTTTCTTCATGTCTTATATTTGCTGGACTCCTGTGTCCATGTGAACATTAATACATTTATATGCTTTTAATCTTTGTTAATTTGTTTATTGTCAGTTTGTTTAGCAGGCTGGAACCTTCAGAGGGTGAGGGGAACTTGTCTTCTCCCCTGAGGATTTGGCATAGCTGGAAGGACACCCAAATCACTCTGCTCCTCCAGAATCTGCAGTAGAGAACACAGGACTGAAAAGCTGGCGAAAAGGGTAGAAGACTCCTGGATCTCTGTCTATGAAATCCAGGCAAGTGGATGGTAAAAAATACTATTTGTCTCTTTCTCCTTATAAAAGTTAGATTAATAGGGAGAGAAGCATTTGTATGGACTAGCCCTTGGGTGTAGCAACTTGGGGCACTTTTGGTATGAGTACTCTGACCCTCTTCCTCCCAGAAACGGTCTCTGTTTCCTTTTTCTCTGTCTTTTTGTGTCGTTTGTCATAGGAAGAGAACTATTGGGTAGAACACAAGCCTAAAGCCCTTATGGGCCTTTTGTTTGAGCTGGCCTCTGGATAAGGTTCTCCTTTCGTCACATTTTATATCCTGAGATATAAATCCACGCCTTTTGTAACCAAATTAAAATACTCTGCCAGCTGGTGGCGGGGAGTGGGCATGATTATTGGGTCACATCAGGTGGCCTGTCTGAAAGGATAGGGAACCTGAGACACGTAAAATTATTAAGCCGCAGTCTCTTTGTCCAAATGTGCCAAGCTCTCAGGGGAGTTTGTCTTAATGAGTCTTATGCATAGGGGCTTTTGTCATTTCAACTTTTGTTGCCTGGATAGTGCTAGGAAAGTCCAATCCTGGAAGTGCCTGCCTGGTATCACAGGTTGCTGAGTCTGTGGCTAGAGGCACACGTGTACACATGTCCATGTGTCCTCGTGCTTGTGGGGAGACCAGACCCACCGTTTTTGCACAAACACCGTCCTTAACTGCCTGTGACAACAAAGGTCTTTTGGCCTCCTTAGTCTATTTCTCGGAGTGAATTTTTTGGGAACACGTGGGCTGCCTCTTTTCTGTTCTCTTTGGGCATGCCCCTTACTTTGATGAAAAAATTTATTCTAAGCCTAAAAAATTACTTACTGGTCTTTCCATGAAGAGGCTTATTGGATTAAATCTCTACTGAAAAAAGCACATCACTGGGGATCCTAATCATTAACGGCCAGATGATGAACCTTTCAAATTAGGAAGACTTCGATATCTAAAAAAATCTCTAAGAAATTGCTCTGTTTATTTATTTATTTTCTAGAGACAGGATCTTACTCTGTCACCCAGACTGGAGTGCAGTGGCACAATCATAGCTTACTGTCACCATGAACTCCTGGGCTCAAGCAATCCTTCTGCTTAAGCCACCCAAGAGGCTGGAACTACAGGATCATGCCAATACACCTGGCCAATTTTTCTTATTTTTTTCTTAGTTACAAGATCTTGCTCTATTGCCCAGGCTGGTCTTGAACTCCTGACCTCAAGTGATCCATTCGCCTTGGCCTCCCAACGTGCTGGGATTACAGGTATGAGCCACTGTGTACTGTTCGTATTTATGGAAAGATCACATGAAAGCAAAGACATGAAATAAGATTTATGGCTAGTCTGAAAAATTCTCTTAACAAAATTAAAGGCATAAATAGGGTTTAAAACAAAGTTAAGATACTTTAAACCAAAAGATCTTTTAAATTTCTGGGCCCCTGATTTGAACTTCCCTTCCTCTGAATTCAGTCCCATTCCCTCAAGTAAATTCCTTCAGCGTGGGAAAGAAGCATTTATGAAAATTAGTTAAAATTATTTGTAAAAATTAGTTTGGATTATTTGTTTTAAATTTTTATTTTTACGAGTCTAGGCTTTTTGGGGGAACCTATTTGTTAATAGTCCATTCCTTCCTATGGACAACTTTTGATTTCCTGTTTACCTTACTATTTGTCTCTTTTGATTTTTCATCCATGGGGACACAAGAGTTATCAGGCCTTTGTGTTCAAGCAGTTAACTGAAACGCTGGGAGTCCCGGAACTGCTGAACCTCTAAGCTTTTCTTCTTGCCTGTCTTTCAGAATGGTCTAGATTTTGAAAGGGCTGCATTTTTTTGCTCTCTCTTTAGAGACTGCTTAAAAGCCATAAAAAGTTCTTATGTATTTTGGTCTCAGGTGTGCTAGTTTTAGTCGTGTCATTTGAAAATGTACCTTTGATTTAAGAGTTTGGTTTATATTTGGAACATGATAAAAGCTTTTTCTTGGGTTGTTTGTTTGCTTTCTGCCTTCTCATCTGAGGTAAAAGAAAACTTTATACTCAAAAGAAAAAAACTTGATTAGTAAGTACCAGGGACCTCTAAAAGCTTGCATTATTTCTCTGTGCTTTTTGAGAGTAAATTCTCTCCTCAGTCTTACCTGAGAAACCATCCCTTTGAAAATGCAAATTTCAGGGACAAAAAAGCTAGAAAACAAGCATTTTTGCTGTTTAACCAGTTAAAATGTAAGAATAAAATATGTAAAAGATTTTTTAAGAGCTCCATTTTCAAAAATAAACCTAATTAAAAACTAATAATGAGACTATAGTTTTTTTAAAATATATTTTAGGCCGGGCGTGGTGGCTCACGCCTGTAATCCTAGCATTCTGAGAGGCCGAGGTGGGCGGATTGCTGGAGGTCAGGAGTTTTGAAACCAGCCTGAGCAAGAGCGAGACCCTGTCTCTACTATAAATAGAAAAAAATTAATTGGCCAACTAATATATATAGAAAAAATTAGCTGGGCATGGTGGCACATGCCTGTAGTCCCAGCTACTTGGGAGGCTGAGGCAAGAGGATTGCTTGAGCCCAGAAGTTTGAGGTTGCTGTGAGCTAGGCTGATACAACAGCACTCACTCTAGCCTGGGCAACAAAGTGAAACTCTGTGTCAAAAAAAATAAAAAAAAAAAAATAAATAAATAAATATATATATATAATATATATATATATTAAAGGCCATTCTACTATTTCTCTTTTGGATTCTGTTTCTCTATAGAAATTTTTTTCAGTCAACAAAAACTCCTTTTAAATTATATGTTTGGTCCCTGTGTTCACTTCCTTTCTTGCTGACCTAAATTTTGCCAAGGATGATGCAAAATTTCATTGGCCTTTTGGGGAACTTAAGACCTTCTCAAACTAGCTCCTCTAAGATTACTTCTTATATTGTTTCTGCTCCTTCTACCTCCTTTTCCCACCTATTATTTTCCATCTAGCTCCCTTTAATCTTTTACGTGTACTCTTTCCAGTTCCTATCTCCTCTGTTTGGGGCCAGAAAATAAAAAATTACTAAGAAGAAACATCAGAGTTCTGACCATCACATAAAGGAATCTAAAGGAGACGTCTAACAACCCTGAGACCTTTAAGAAACATGAAAAAAGTGCCACTAACCCTTTTAGGGTTCTCTTTCTTTCTCATGGGGCCCCAAGAGTCGTGAGTGGGTTTCTTCTAGGTCTAAAGCTCTCCTGTCTCTTACATTGGCTCCCTGACGTCTTTGGCTTTCAGGATGGCACAGGTTACTTTACACCATGAGAGGACACCCAGACTCTGAGTCTACGGTAACTGGCAAATCACCAGCTGCAACTACAATTCTAAAGGTAACTGACAACAACTACAGTAAGTGGTTATCACTGCAGTGGGCAAACTCCAACTTCCTAACCTCTTTGTTTCTTTACAGGCTTGGATTTTAAAAAGCCTCAAATACCTGACTGGGTCAGACAGAACTGATGTTCAGCCAGCCTGTTTTAGACAGGCTTTTAAATTTTCTCTTAGGTTCATTATCTATTTTGTTGTAAAATCCTATAGTAAATGCCCATGATTTCGTATGAACTTGATATTAATTTTAAGTCTTCCTCTGTGTTCACCTAATTGACACATCCCTGACTCTTTCTTGAAAAAGTTTGTATTCTTTCTCTGTGCTTTTGAGATGTGAATTAAATATAATAATAATGGTTTTTGACCATGTGAGTAAGGTAATGTTATTTTTGTACCTACTTCATAGCTAATATTTTAAAATAAAAATTAGAAAATCTTTATTTTATTATTTTTGTCTGTATTTTTATATACACGACTGTTTGTATGTTGTCTACATGGTACCAAATTGACTTAAAAATAAATGAACTTTTCATAAATTAAATAAATAAGCCCAAATGCTTTTCACATTCACATGACTTTAGTAATCTTTGATGAATAAAAATAACATGAGTTTAATTAAAACAGACATGTTTGTCAACATTAAATCTAATACTGTTACACAACTACTATCTCTATTTGGTGTTTAAGATCATAAAAGTATGAACTTGACCTAATAATGAATAAATTAAATAAATATAAGTAAAAGCTTATAGATAAACTTTTAAAATGATAATTATTTTATAATATGTTTACTTAAAGTTTTTCTAAATCGAATAATTTCACCCTTAAATGATGGATATTCATTAAATATCTAAGTCAGTTTCATATCAGATCAAATGCTAAAACATGAATTACTAAACATGAAGTTTTCTAATTTTGGCTTTTTATTACAAAAATCAAAATATATTTGGGTCTATTAGTAAACATGTCCTGTTCCACTTAAAAAAAATTGTTCTGTGAGGAGTTGGGGGCAAGATGGCTGACTAGAAGACATCACTTGCCAGACCTTCCCAGAAGGAAGGTGGGATTTCAGATGAGAAGAGAGGAGAGGAGATGCAGCTTGGGTGTGGATCATAGAGAGAGGTGCCAGAGCCTGCCAGGGACCTCACTGAGGAAAACTGCAAAGCAGAGAAGGAAGAAGATAAAGGATCAAACCCAGGGAGGCTCAGAGCCCAGTGAAGGGGTAAGGGAAATTCCCCTCTGCCTCTCATGTGCCTTCAGTGACCAGCAGGCTGCCAGGTTCTTGGGGGCTTTTCTACTCCCATGAGCCCAGGCATGCTGGCAAACATGGAATAATGGGGAGAACTTGCATGATCCCAGAGCTTGGACATTCTGTGCAAAGTTACCCTCTAAGGAGAGTGACCTGAGAGGCCAGAGAGCTGGCTTCTTCCCATTGAGATGCTTTTCCTTCCCTGCCCCTTTCCCATCCAATGCAATTGGGAAAGCAGTTTGAGCTGAGAATTTGGTGAACAGCTACCTCTCCCCAGCAGATGCATGCTGTAGGCTGAGGTTTCCACACAGAGTGGGACCCACACCTTTTCCCTTGGGGAAGAACTGGTGGGAGAATACTGTGGGGCTCTGAGACATAGTGATCTGGGAGAGCATCCATCCCCGCCTGCAGGAAAACCAGTCAGTTGGATTAGGGAGGGTCCTCCAGCAAGCAAGAGCCCAAGCCTGGGAGCCATAGCAACTAAGCATGGCACACTCGGATGCTCGACTGACTGGGACTGCAGTCTCTTCCCCAACCATTGCAACAGGGAAAGCAGTTTGAGCCAAGAATTTGGCAAGTGGCTGCCTCTCTCCAGCATGTGTATACTCCAGGCTGAGATCTCCACAGAGAGTGAGGCTCACACCTCTTCCCTTGAGGACCTGCAGTGGACCTGGGGTACCCAATCTGGGAGTTCCCTGCCCAATCACATCTTGTGGAGATGCATGCCAGTGGGTCAGACATGCAGGCGGGGCTGGATTTGGATGGTGAAGGAGCTCATGTAGACAGAACTGACAGGAGAATACTGTGGGGTCTGAGATGTGGTAATCTAGAAGAGCACCCACTCCTCCCCATAGGAAAGCTGTGTTTTTGGATTAGGGTGGGTCCTCCAGCAGGTAAGATCCCAGCCTAGGACTAAGCAACAAAGCATTTAGGTCCTTCCCACACAACCATCCCTCCCAATCTGGAAAGCCTGCCCTGACTTTCCTCCCAGAGGCTACCCCTAGCGGCTGGCAAAGCAACCCTTGAACTCTGCCGAGGATTTGCAAAGCCTTTCAGGCTCATGCAGTCTAACAACTCTGCCTTGCCCCTCCACCCACTTCTGCTGTGGTGGAGATCAAGCAACCCCCCTGAGAGTTACAGGGCCCCTCCCAAAGCCTGGGACACTCAAGAGCTCCACCTGAGGGGCTAGACCTTACCATGGGCACAAAAGAAGCTCTCCATAGTTGGCTCTCTCATGTAAGCATCAAGGACTGACAGGGTGAACAAGTCTATAGCTCATCACAGCATTTACCAACTCAATCAAACAGAGTGTGGCTGACTCTTAATCAAGTACCATCCACCGTCTTGGTGATTAAGCTTGGGGACCTGTACAATTCACACTACTGGGAAGAAGTGAAGACAGCAAGATACAGGCAACCTCAGGGGACACTGTTTATTAGGAGAGAAAGAGAAGTTATGAGCAGCTAAATCTATGAGCAGAGGCGGTCTTTCTCTTCCACTGCAGACCTCTGGGCTGACCAGGGAGCTGCTCAGAGTCTGTGCAGAGACATTCCATCAGAAAGCAGGTGCAGCAGAGATCTGGTTCCTGCCAATACCAGGCTTCTGCAACTGACAACATCCTGATTGTGCTGGCGCACAGAGCCAGGTCCACTCGGCCCCCAGCCATCCAGCAGTAACCTTGGCATCACCACCACCAG
The DNA here is from genome assembly GCA_008750895.1 of Mirza zaza. NCBI lineage: Eukaryota > Metazoa > Chordata > Mammalia > Primates > Cheirogaleidae > Mirza > Mirza zaza. Next base: position 184,766 of record VSMD01013977.1, read on the forward strand.
GTGGAGGAGGGAGCAGATGCTCCCCTATTGTTGAATCCTGTGACTGGGGGTTGAGCATACCTCCTCCCTGGAGTGGAAGCTGAACAGAGGGGGAGGTTCAGATGCCACAGCCATCACTTGGGTAGCCTTGGGTGACTGCTTAAATGGGTCCTACATGTGAGGGGAGAAGCTTGGCCAACCAGTAGCTCCAGCTCACCTATGCATAACCTGAGCTGCTGAGAGAAACCCCTGCTTGAGTGACTGGGCATCAGCAGTCCCCACACTGGTGGAACAGCCCCTTATATAGGTGGCTCTACCCCTGAAATCCCCAGAGCCCACTCTGAAGTTCTCATTGTGCCTGAGCCTGAGGCTTTGCTTCTATAGGTCCAGAGTCCCTGCTGGGCCTGAGACTCCAGAGTTGTGCATGGACCCCAAGACCCCACAACTGAGTTCCCACCACTACCACCGGGGTGGCAAAACCTCCCTGAAGTCCAATAATTCACTCAGGACCCTCCAGCCCTGAGTAGCCATGACTCCTGGATTTGCTTTGAGGGAGTCCTCAGGAAAGGAGAACAGGAGCCCTGAATGCCTAATAACCCAGAGCTGAGAGAAGAGAAGCAATATGAGAAGAAATCAGCAAAAGAATCTTGGAAGTATGAAAAAACAAAATAGTTCTATACCCTCAAGAGAATGCAATAGGGCCGGGCACGGTGGCTCATGCCTGTAATCCTAGCACTCTGGGAGGCCAAGGCAGGTGGATAGCTCGAGGTCAGGAGTTCGAAACCAGCCCGAGCAAGAGCAAGATCCTGTCTCTACTATAAATAGAAAGAAATTAATTGGCCAAGTAGTATATATAGAAAAAATTAGCTGGGCATGGTGGCGCATGCCTGTAGTCTCAGCTACTTGGGAGGCTGAGGCAGCAGGATTGCTTGGGCCCAGGAGTTTGAGGTTGCTGTGAGCTAGGCTGATGCCACGGCACTCACTCTAGCCTGGGCATCAAAGCGAGACTCTGTCTCAAAAAAAAAGAGAGAATGCAATGGTGCTACAGTAATGGACTCCAAATCAGGAATGTGGAGGTCAAACCACCACTCTTCGCCGATGGTATGATCTTGTATTTAGAAAAATCTGAAGATTTCACCAAGAGTCTCCTGGAATTGATAAATAAATTCAGCAAAATCTCAAGATACAAAATCAATGTAAATGGATCAGTAGTATTCTATATACTAATAATAGTCCAGCTGAGAGTCAAATCAAAGACTCAATACCATTCACAATAGTTACAAAGAAAATAAAATACCTAGGAAGATACTTAGCCAAGGAGATGAAAGATCTCTACAAGGAGAACTACAAAATTCTGAGGAAAGAAATCACAGAGGATACAAACAAGTGGAAAAAAACATATCATAAGCAAAATGACATACAATGAAATGAATTTTACCATAGGCTACCTGATACAAAAGTCAAGTTACTACAGCGTATTTCTGGTTGCAAAAACATCACCAAACTTTTGAATAAAAACCAAAACACTTCTAATATTAAACATGGAAATAAATATGAACTCTACATACACTAAAGAAAGTTTAATAAGAACAAGTAAGATAAGTGTTTACCAAATTATTCCAGTTCAGGGCCATAGGAGGCTCAAGCCTATCTTTGCAGCTCAGAGCACAAGGTGGGAACTGACCCTGGCCTGGACACCATCACACTGCAGGGCACACTCACACATACACCCAAACCCACTCAGACTGGGACAATATAGACACACCAATTCACCTAACAGGCACATTTGGGGGAGTAAATGACAAGAAATCAGAATACCAAGAAAAAACCCATGCAGACATAGGGAGGATGTATGAACTCCATATGGATAGTGGCCCTGGGCAGGAATCAATATTTTTTTTCTCATCAACATTATAACAAAATGACATTGAACAAAACAATATTCTTCAAGGATCTGCTGTATATCTAAGTTTTGAGAGCCTGCCAAATTATTTTCCCAAAATGGTTGTACCATTTTATGCCCTCATTAGCAATTTATGAGGATTCTAATTGCTCCACAGCATCCATTCTAAAGGTTGCTGTTGTTGATCTCTTTCATTTTGACCATCCTAGTCAATGAATTATTATTGTGATTTTATTTACTCAATTTTTCCTTTTTAAAAAATTTTAATAGATTTAAAGGTAAACACATGAATAGAAACAAAAACAAAGACCATATGATCCTCTCAATAGATGCAGAAAAAGCATTTGACAAAATTCAACAACCCTTTTATGATAAGAATGCTTAACAAAATAGGCATAGATGGGACTTACCTTAAAATGATAAAATCCATATATGACAAACCCACAGCCAACATCATATGGAATGGGGAAAAATTGAAAGCATTCTCACTTAGAACTGGACCCAGACAAGGTTGCCCTCTATCACTACTTCTGTTCAATGTAGTGCCGGAAGTCCTAGCCAGAGCAATCTGACAGGAGAAGGAAATCAAGGGCATCTAAATGGGGGCAGAAGAGGTCAAACTATCTCTCTTTGCTGACAATATGAAGGAAATCAAGGGCATCCAAATGGGGGCAGAAGAGGTCAAACTATCTCTCTTTGCTGACAATATGATCTTATATCGAGAAAACCCCAAAGATTCTACCACGAGACTACTGGAATTGACAAACAAATTCAGCAAAGTCTCAGGTTACAAAATCAATGTACAGAAATCAGTAGCATTCCTATATGTCAACAGCAGTCAAACTGAGAACAAAATCAAAGACTCCATACCCTTCACAAAAGCAACAAAGAAAATAAAGTACCTAGAAATATATTTAAGTAAGGAGGTAAAAGATCTCTACAGGGAGAATTATGAAACACTGAGGAAGGAAATAGCAGAGAACATAAACAGGTGGAAAACCATACCACACTCATCGATCAGCAGAAACAACATTGTTAAAATGTCTATACCACCCCAAGTGACCTACAGAGTTAATGCAATACCTATTAAAATACCACCATCTTTTTTTGACAGATATAGAAAAAATAATTTTATGCTTTGTATGGAACCAGAGAAGACCCCATATAGCAAAATCAATCCTAGGCAATAAAAACAAAATAGGAGGTATCAATTTACCAGACTTCAAACTATACTACAAGGCTATAATCATTAAAACAGTTTGGGGCTGGCACAAGAACAGGGACAATGACCAGTGGAACAGAACCAAGAACCCAGATATAAAACCATCCTCATATAGCCAACTAATCTTCGACAAAGCAGACAAAAACATACATTGGGGAAAAGAATCCTTATTCAAGAAATGGTGCTGGGAAAACTGGATAGCCACATGTAGAAGACTGAAACAAGACCCATACCTTTCACCTCTCACAAAAATCAACTCATGCTGGGTAACAGACTTGAACATTAAGTGTGAAACTATTAGAATTATGAGGAAAACATTGGAAATACTCTTCTAGACATAGGCCTAGGCAAAGAATTTATGAAGAAGACCCCAAAGGAAATCACAACAGGAACAAAAATAAATAAATGGGACCTGATCAAATTAAAAAGCTTCTGTACAGCCAAAGAAACTGTCAAGAGAGCAAACAGACAACCCATAGAATGGGAGAAAATTTTCACAAGCTACACATCCAATAAAGGGCTGATAACTAGAATCTATTTAGAACTCAGGAAAATAAGCAAGAAAAAAATCAAACAACCCTATCAAAAAATGGGCAAAGGACATGAACAGAAACTTCTCAAAAGAAGACAGAATAATGGCCAACAAACATATGAAAAAATGCTCAACATCTCTAATTATTATGGAAATGCAAATCAAAAACCACAATGAGATATCACTTAATTGCAGTGAGAATGGCCTTTATCAAAAAGTCCCGAAGCAATAAATGCTGGCGTGGATGCGGAGAGATAGGAACACTCCTACATTGCTGGTGGGACTGCAAACTAGTTCAACATCTGTGGAAAGCAATATGGAGATACCCTAAAGGGATACAAGTAGATCTACCATTTGATCCAGCAGTTCCACTACTGGGCATCTACCCAAAAGATCAAAAGTCACTTTATGAAAAACACACCTGCACTCAAATGTTTATAGCAGCCCAAGTGCCCATCAATTCATGAGTGGATTAATAAAATGTGGTATATGTATACCATGAAGTACTATTCAGCTGTAAGAAACAATGGTGATAAAGCACCTCTTGTATTTTCCTGGATAGGGATGGAACCCATTCTACTAAGTGAATTATCTCAAGAATGGATAAACAAGCCCCACATGTACTCACCAGCAAATTGGTATTAACGGATCGACACCTCAGTGGATATAGGAATAACGTTTATTGGGTGTTGGGCAGGTGGGAGGGGGGAGAAGGGTATGGGTATATACAAACACAATGAGTGAGATGTGCAATGTTTGTGGGATGGTCACTCTTGAGGCTCTGATTTGCGGGGGAGGGCATGGGCAATATACATAACCTTAACGCTTGTACCCCCATAATACACTAAAATAAAAAAAATAAAAATAAAATAAAAAACAAACACAAATGTTGAACAGGCCAATAATCAGCAGTGATTTTAATTTAAACAAACTCCTAATTTTAAAAAAAGCTCAGAACCAGATGGATTCACAGCCAAATTCTACCAGATGTTCAAAGAAGAACTAATACTAATCCTACTGAAACTATTCCAAAAGATCAAGAAGGAGGGACTCATTCATAACTCATTTTACGTAAGTAAGTATCATGCTGATACTAAAGCCAGGATATGATGCAACAACAAAAAGAGAAAACTACAGACCAATATCTCTGATAAATGTACAGGCAAAAATCCTCAAAAAATACTAGTATACCGAGAAGATGGCGGATGAGAAACAACGCCAGACAGAGTGTCTCTGAAGAAAAGACAGATTCTAGCAGAAATTAGAAGAAAGAAGCAAGAAGACGAGCCTACATCGGATGAGGGTCGGCAGGAGGAGTACCTGAGACCACGGGAGACTCCACGGGAGAAGGTCGCGGAGGAGAACTGGAGGCTGGGACCCCCGGAGCAGCCCGGAGACCAGCGGGAAGGGTAGGTGGATCTGCCGTTTCCCCTCCCCTGCATCCCGGACTGCTGGTGGGCTCCCCAGCGGGTGGAGAGACCTGCAGATGCAGCCCAGCGACGGCCGCCGCCAGTGAGCGGTAAGCCAGTAGCGGACGCGGCACCAGGTTCCCAACTCCCTCGGGCACCTCCGTGTGCACAGACCCGAGCCGGGCGGCAGACGCCATATTGCCTCCTCCTCCCCTCCCCCGACCCTACCCGCGGCTGCCCAGAGAGACAGAGAGACAATATAGCCACCAGCCGGAGGCACCTCCAGGGAACGGGACCTTCCCTTTTGGGGCCCTACAGCTGACTAAGGGGAACTCAGACTGTGAGCTCTCTGCCCGCCAGCCCTCCCAGGTGCTGCTGGCACGGTGACCCCAGGAGAACAGGGCAGAGCCTGAGGTTGAGAGACATAGACCCAGCTTGGGCTCCCTGTGGGTGAATTGGGACAAGCACTCATCTCCCTGGTGGGGACAAAGTTTGAACTCTGGGACCCAGAGGTCAGACCTGCAGACCAGATCCCGTGCACCGAGGCCTCACATTGCTCAGGGCACAGAAGGGATAAACGTGAACAGCCTGCTGAGGCGTGTGTGCCTTCTGGGGCAGATCAGCGTCCTAGAGGGCAACCCTCCCCCCAAAGGGAGGCCGTGCGCCCAGCCCAGGTGGCGTTCCTGCACAGGGAACCTCCCCGCCGGCATCACAGCCAGGGGAGGCCTGGTGGCGTGTGGTCTGGCCTGCTGGCAGAGGCCCAGGAGTAGCCGCGGACTTGGGGACGGAGGAAAGAGGCCAGGCCCGCTCCAGACTGCGGGTCTCAGACAGCCCCACCCCCACACGCAGACTCTGTGACTGAGCGGGACCATTCCAGCCCCTCCCTGTCAGCTTTGCCTGGAAGCAGAGAACAGAACTTTGACCCCTGCTAATGACATTGGTGGTGCCTGAGGGCGGGCTTACCCAACTCAGCTCCGCCCAGACTCTCTCCTAGACCAGCCCTCACTGAAGGGGAGAAAAGGACACACCTGGAAGTCCCAGGGCCCCACCCACCACCTGAGGCACTAGAGTTCTCTCTTCAGGAACAAGAGCTGATAACAGGACACAAAAAAAACAGCATAGCCTGTTCCTCCAAGCAAGCGCCACCTACTGACAGGGAGAGCATCCTGCACACCCTTTTCAAGACACCTACTGACTCATTATACAGGGAGTGGTC